>CAJHZI010000571.1:122500-248734 GCA_905160935.1 Enchytraeus crypticus
CCAGAAATGACCAGAATTTACCAGAACTGCTACCATCTTGCATTATTACATTTTTTTTCACACTTAGGTAGCAGGAAAATGGGAAGAAAGCCAATGGCTTACATTAATCCCCCATCATACACGATTAAAACGTCCAGCTTGTTTTTAAAAATATCCACCAAAACTGGATTAATAACCATTTAATCCTGGGGGAAAATATCTCATGGTGAGGTGGGTCCCCTCTTGCCATCCTCAGCTCCTGCCTTAGTCGCCTCATACCTATATGTAGCAGATTGATTTCGGTTGCCCTATTCTGCAATGGTCCAACCACACCCGAGCACAACACGGGGGTGTTGTACATCATTATTAAAGATATCTTGTAAAATTACAGGATATCATTAATAAGCTGGTTAAGCAGGGACTGAAATTAAAATAAAATTCTGTACCCGGTATCGATTTGACTTGGGACCGAAGTAGCGAAGGACCGAATTGACCGGATACCAGTCATGGGATGAGACTAAAACATGTCTTGCATCAAAACAGTCTCGAGACAGTATTTTACTGTCTTGGTTTTGAGGGTCACTGTCTTGGTCTTGCAGGTCACTGTCTTGGTCTTGCAGGTCACTGTCTTGGTATATTTGTACACAATCAAAAATGAGGAGAGATATGAGAAATGCTAATTATACAGGATTATACTATAATTACACATTATGCAATAATTATCCATGATTATGAAGTAATAAATATAATTATACATAATATCGCCTGTTCTACAAATTAATTTCTTCAAAAGTTTACAATTTTAACCATAAATGGTTTGAAGACAGAGAGGGAGGTTAAAAAATTTATTTTCAAAATTTGAAGCTGTTAAAGTGTAGTACCCTCTATATTGTGCGATATCATATTCATTATTGTATAATTATGTCAAATTATAGGGTAATCATGTGTAAGTATATAGTATAATTATGTGTAATTAGCATTTCTCACATCTCTCCTCATTTATGATCACGTATGTCACTACTGTCTTGGTCTTGCAACAAATGTCTTGGTCTTGCAAGACCAAGACATTTCTTGTAAGACCAATAAAATTAACTTGTTAGAAGGAAATATTTTACTTGTCCATATCTTAATGTTGATGCACAAAAAGAAATGCTACTTGATAAAGTTGAATCCTTGGAAAGTCCAGACTACTTAAATTGCTTTATAATTCAGTTGCTTTGTTATGTTGTTATGTTTACTAATGTTAAATACTTTTTCTAAAATTTCTCTTACTTTTTAAGACTCAATATTGTAGTACTCATATAGAAGTCAGCATTTGTACATTTTATTGATATTCCTGGCAATTGGTTAATATTTAGGTAATTAATTAAATTACTGTCTTACAGGCTTACAGCTGACATTGACTCATTCTTCTACGTGAGTTAGCCTAACATTCAATTTCAAATAAGAAACAAAAGTGTTTTCGTGGTTGATTTATACTAAAAGTCTGACTTAATAATTATTGATTTCTTAAGTCGCTGAATATTTTAGACGATTTAGTTGCTTTATGTTATATTGTTATGCTTGCTAAGTGCTTTAGAATTTAGCTTTAATTTCTTTAAACATGGTATCAGTACTGATTGCTGCATTTGTAATTTGAATATGTCGATAAGCATAGCACAGAATCATGTAAATATTTATCTACCTAAGTTAGCCTATCATTCAATTTAAACGGGGTTATACAAGATTGCTTATTGACGTAAAGCTGGTAAAGCTAAGGTTAACGTCAGTTTCCTCACTCGGAAGCGATGTCAGCGACGGGCGAGCCCAGGATTTGAACCCGCATCTACTGATCCGCAGTCGAGTATCTTACCGACTTCGCCATTGGCTCCAGCCAATGGAGTATGCCAAGAGTGTGATTTTGTATAACATGTGAATTTATAACTAATTATATAACTACAAGTAAATGCATCCAAGAATTTCCTGAAGCCTTCAAAATGCATGGATGTGTTTACAAAGTGGGCCTAACGCCTAAATGAAATTACAAACGGAGATCAAGTAAAAAAGTTAAAGCCATGTTTAACATTTAACATAACATAACATTTACAGAGTCAGGAAGCAATTATATGCTTGTTTAAGACTCATCAGAATGCTCTTAAAATCTAAATGAACCTAAAATGAATCTAAATGAACTAAAATGCTCTTAACTAAAACCAATTAATATTAATCAAATCATACAGACTTCATGTCAACATGTCAAATTTATACGTAGCCTATGTATAACACTGAACGTGCAATTAGCTTCTAATTTACATGTTCTCATGTTTATCATATTTATTTTTAAAAACATTCACTGATTCTGCTTCCACAACTTCGCTTGGCAAACTATTCCAAGCATTTATAACTCTCTGACTAAAGAAAAATTTCCTTAAATCTAGTTTACTTCTAAATTTATTAAGTTTACAAATATGTCCTCTTGTGTTTCTTTTGTTTGATAAATTAAACCAAATACTATGGTTACCTTTGCTGAAGCCTTTGAGTATCTTAAAAACTTCTATTAAATCTCCTCTAGTTCTTCTCTCACTTAAAGAGGTTAATCTAACGAATTTTAATCCATTCTCATAAGTAAGTTTTTGACAGTCAAATACTAGCCTTGTTGCTCTGACTTGTACCCTTTGTAATTTGTCGATATCTTTCTTAAGATATGGGCACCAAGCCTGAACGCAGTATTCAAGTTTGGGCCGTACAAAAGCCTTATATAGCCTTACCACAATATCTTTATTTCTACATGCAATTGTTCTTTTAATCATTCTTAATACACAATTAGCACTATTTACAACTTTATTACAATTTTCACTAAATTTAAAAGGGCTATCCATAAAGACTCCTAAATCCCTCTAACTGTTTGTGGATTTTAGTTTAATATTGTTCAATGTATACTCAATTTCTAAATTATTATTCCCTATATGCATAACTACATTTCTCAGCATTGAACTCCATTAGCCAATCCCTAGACCAGTTCTGTAATATTTTTATATCATACTTTAAATCTCAGCATCACCAGGATGTCGGAGGTTATTCTTAATTCCGTGCCGGCTGATATTGGAGCGCCAACAAAAGACGATGATTACTAATAACCATGGAGAGGAAAAGAAGGAAATAATGAAAACTACAAAATTGAAACCAAGAAATTAAACTATGTAGCACATGTAGTATGTCACACGTGTAACTATACGGAATAAAAAAATACGAAAATAGAATATCAAATTAGACAGATGAAAGAGACTTTCGTAAAGAGGAAAAACTCCTAACTAAAAGTACTAAGAACAACACAAAAATAAAGACTGTAAAAACACTGGTGTGGATGACACTTCTATATGCTTGTGAAACGTGAACGTTAAGCAAAAGTTTATCAGAAAACTTTAAGCAAAGCTTAAGTTTTCATTTAAGTTTTAACTAAGTTTTTGACAGTCAAATACCAGCCTTGTTGATCTGGCTTGTACCCCTTCTAATTTGTCGATAAATGCATGGATCGTCCTGTTTGTCCTGCTTGACAGTATGTCAATAACACAAGAAGATGCATCATGTAGGTTCTAAATTCTAACGAATAATTGAATAATATTAAATGAATTACTATTATTTATTTCAAACAAGACATGTACTGTCTCAAGACAGTCTCGAAACAGTAGTTTACTGCCTTGGTCTTGGTCTTGCGGGTCATTGTCTTGGTCTTGGTCTTGCGGGTCACTGCACTGGTCTTGATCTTGCGAGTCACTGTCTTGGTCTTGCGGGTCAGAGTCTTGGTCTTGCAGAAGCTGTGTTGGTCCATCACTGCCGGATACCTCTAGCAATACATAAAATAAGGAGAAGCGCTCATAAAATGCGATCCATGCATTTACAATAATATTCATATTAAATGTAATATCTTTATAAAGATAGAATATATATTTTTTATTAATCTTTATAACAATATTAATGATCCTAACCTTAGGTGTTATTTGTTTACTGAATGAGCGATATTAGACAAAGAGTTACCACTCTATAAAATGATACCAAAATCGGCTGCTTTAAGGCATGGATTCCTTGGTTAAGGGCAAGTGTTTTACCTTTGAAAAATCACCCTGTATATTTTTTCATTCGTTGCAAACGCCACCGTCATTGGCGGAACCAGAGGGGGCAGGGAGCCCGGCCCCCCTTAGGCCCGCCGATAAAAGAAATACAAACTATATATTATCATTGTTCCTATGGCAATTTCGATGTGTAAATATGTTTTTAAGGGCAGTGGGCAGTGCCGTAGCTAGGGTCTCAGGTCCCCCGGAAGCAGTTAATGAATTATTTGTATTTCTTGTGAGCAATCATTTAAAAGCTCATTTGCATATTTTTGGACACACTATTACGACTGTGTAGTTAAAAATCAGCAATATAACATTTTCAAAGTGTTTATAAAAATTACAATTTCTTAAAAACTGTATCTTACGGTGGCTCGCAACCAAAAAGATCTTTAAAATCTTTTTCTTTATTCTATGCTCGCAACATTGTTGCTAATGGTAGTGAAGTATCTTACTATATTTTTAAGAGGATTATAATTTTAAAGTATCACTAGCTAGTAGCCTATTCGATATCGATCTGATTCAATAGCAGTAACCATTTTAATAAGGTCTGCATAACTATCTCCTAGCTCTGTAGTTATATGCATGCTTAAATATTTTTGTCGGTAAGTTCGATGTGTGTATGTGTGAGTGTATTCTATGTGTATATATATAGGTGTATGTATAAGTGTGTATGTTTTGTATATATGTATGTATATATATATGTATATGTGTATGTGTATATGTATGTGTATATATGTGTGTATATGTGTATTTATGAACGTATGTATATGTATGTATGTATGTATGTATGTATATGTATGTATATATGTGCGTATATGGGTATGTATATGTATGAGTATATGGGCATATTTATGTGGATATGGGGTATGTATGTATACATATATGCATATAAGTATTTGATAAGTGTATGTATGTTTAGGTATGTGTGTATGTGCATGTGTGTGTGTATGCATGTACATGTATGTGTGCATGCATGGATGCATAATGTATGTGTATTTGTGCATAGTTGTGTACCTGTATGTAGGTTTATATGTGAGATGGTTATGTGTGTATGTGGTATTTTAGTGAGTGTTTAGTTTTTTCTTATGTTCTTCCTTTGAAGCCTATCAACTTGTCAAGGTTTGTATCTTCTGTTCCCTTTACGGTTTCTATGTATAGAGGTATGAAATTGCATTAAAAAAACTGGTGTTACAGGTCCTTGTGACTTACTTAACCAGTATAATTATGTTAAGTTAAGTTAAAATTTAATAAGCCCCTTAACCTACCCCAAGCCAGTAATAGGACCTGATGACTTGTCAAAGTGAAAATAAATATAAAAAGGTAACATTCAGATTATATAAAAATGTTACCTTTTTTCTGGTGATATGGTAAATAAATAAATAAAAAGTGAATTTAAATATTGATGACACGTGAAATTGTGAGTGAAATCAAATGGCAATGATATTTACAGTTAGAATTTGTATATTAATTGGCTTAATAACATATTTTTCTAAAGACTAAGTTTTGCAGTTAAATGGAAATGTTATTTCTATAAGATTTTTTTATCTTGAAAGGCCATCATTTACTGCCTTGATTAAACTTTGAACCTTTATGTTACAAATTCGAGGTCGAACACGTAACCAATCATACCGAGCACTGGATTAATATTGACAGTAAATAAAACTTTGCCTACTAAACAGATTTTTATAGACGCACCACTAATGATGATATTAGAGGCACCAATGGTGCTAACGTGGGTAGTATAATTTACCCTCAAGTACTGCATATCTTCACACTCTTTCAAACATATTTGACTTAAATCGCGCAGGTGAAATTTTTTGAGCACGATTCTAGATTTGATACCTATGAGTAGAGCTGAATTTTAAGAGGTACATGAAAAAGCTAAAGCCGTAAATGAAAAAACTTAAGCCTAGTTTAGCGTTAGTTTCCTGCACGATATTTTACCAGTGACGATGAGAGCGCTGGATTTGAGCCATGCACATACTGACATGCGGTTGAATAACTTGCCTACATACCACTAGCTTAGCTCAGTGACACGTGATATATCTATTTATTTCCATGTATAAGAAATGTTCATTTATAGATATCATATATATTAACAGTAAAGTTTTCAGATTTAGGCGTAATTTTTGAATACAAGAATAAAAACAATATTTATTCAACCTAGTACTATTTTCGGTTTACCATTTTTCTTTAGAGTTACGGGTGTACTAGCTAGAATTTGATATTATTATTTAAAAGATAGCCATTAATTTATTTATCTCACCTAATGTAGATAGAGTTAAAAGGTGATATTTTTATATTTATTCCAGTATTTTTTGTTCATATAGTGGCCAAGAGAAAATCGCATATAATTAAATAGTTGCTTCTTAAGTAGTAAAATGCCACGTAACGTAGAGATAAAGGCTCGCGTGGTTGGCGATGTGAAGGACCTGATTTCAAAGGTTGTTGAGCTGAGCCAATCAGATGGAGAAGTACTACAGCAAGAGGACACTTTCTTCACTGTCACCAATGGTAGACTGAAGTTACGTCAGACTCAGGTGTTTCATAACTTATTAAGTTAATTCATGCTGAACATGATGGTCCCATTTAGATAACTGTAGACAGGAATGATTACAGTTATCCAACCTATTACAGTTAGTGCTTTTATCCTGTTTCTGTAAACAGGATTGTTCTCTCAGGAGTGACACCTCTATCCAGTAAATGTTGGTCGAAGCTAAGGAAGGCGTAGGGGGCCCACCTCATCATAAGCAGAATCCCCAATAATGATGGTATATCAAAAGGAATGTTATAGATGATTTAAAGATTCACTTGTATTTGAACTTGAAGAGGAAAAAAGAAGATGAGGATGAGCGGAGGCCATGGACCTGCCTGTAGGCAGTGCACTAAGAGTGAGAGATAGATAACTGTATATGCAGTGCTGTAAAAATTACTCGACAAATTACTTTAAGTAAAAGTAAAACTAAATGTTAGTGAAAGTAAAAGTAAAAAGTACTTGATCAGAATTTTACTTAAGTAAAAGTAAAAGTACTTGACAAAAAAGTAGTACTTTTGAGTAAAAAGTAAAAGTAGTCATATTTTTTAAAGAAAAATATAGGCCTACGTATATAGACGTTTTAAGCGTTCTCAAATTAGTTTCAGATTACTTGATTTAATTCTAATTAAAAACGAAACTAAAAAATAAAGGCTAATGAAAATTTAAGTTAAGGTCTAAAATTTCTGAACTAAAACAATACTAGATACACATGCATATGCTTCTCTAGATATAATTTAAAAAATCAATCCATAAATCAATAGAATAGTCCTGTCGATCATTCATCTATCACTGCTCCAGCATAATTTTTAGGCTATAATTGAATTGGTTCCAATCAAAAATGAACGTCCGAAAAGGTTCTCGCTTTATTTCTGAAGATAATCTTTAAAATTACATACAAATTTTGTACTTCCTCGTGATGTCAAACAAACCAAAAGTGGACACTGCATAAAGAATTTGCCCCCTCCATTAAAAACTATCTGGATCCGCAAGAAGAATGAAAACTCTTTTCTTTTTTTTGTTGTGATCTTGTGATTTTCCCTGTGAAAATTTAAAAAAATTTTTTTGTTAATATGTAAAGAATTAAAACTGGTCTGCTAAGACCAACCATTCATTTTGTCCTGACAGTCTAAAAGTATTCTTAACAAAAGATAAACAAATGATTACTGTGAATATGAATGATTAAATAAAGCTAAATAACATACCTCAACATGCTTCATTAAATTTCATGAACTGTTGCAGAAGGAACTGATAGAATTACTACAAATTGTACATTTAAAGCGATAGCCTAAATTTTCCCTTCACATTTGATCAATTCAATTAGGCCTATGGATGACAAATACAGTCAAGGATGTTCGGCAGACAAATTTGGTAGAGATTTATTTCCATGAACACGCTAATTGGTTTCTTTGTGACCGTAACACAAATACGCCAGACATTTGTTGCAAGCAATAAAAACCTCTTATACACAATTTAGAACTTGACACTTTTGTTTAAAGCTTGACTCTTGTATCTTTGATAATTTAAAGAACAAGTAGACCAGTATTAGTGTTATCTCAAAATTGACTAAATAAATATTTCAAACATCATGAAATAAACGAAAAGCGGCCGGTGCAATGTTCCTGGTCAAACTCTACATGTGAATCGGAAGACAGACATGGTGCGCCCTCTATTGAGTAATGACGTCTTGAGTATGAACGTGAGAAGAAGAATCAGAGAGAGAAGGGTGTGAATTATGGTTGTTTCTAGAATCCATAATTGGAAGATTTTTCCAGAAAATAAGTCCTATAAAAATAATACTTAATTCCTAATCTATTTCATAACTTCTCAAGGTCATAATTGCGGATTGTTTAAATTTTTGCTATAAACTTTAAACATCCTATAGTGCCGGAAGGCTGCAATCACTTTACTGTCCGAGAATTAGGGTCCTAATGGTCCTACTGATCCAATTTTTTGGGCAGTAAAGTGGCAGTAAAATCACAACGCTTCCAGGGCCTATGGTATATATCTCTCTCTCCCTTTCTCTCTCTCTCTCTTTCTCTCTCTCTCTCTCTCTCTCTCTCTCTCTCTATATATATATATATATATATATATATATATATATATAGAGAGAGAGAGAGAGAGAGAGAGATAGAGAGAGCTAAGCTAGGTAACGCTAAATTCTCGAAACAAATCATCCGTGCAGCAGACAGTCTAGCCCCTATATGGCTGTTGACATTTAAATAAAATAAAAATACCTTAAATATTCTTTAATTAATTCTAATTAAAGAATAGAAGACTGCTAAAAATACTGAAGGGTCGCCATCTGAAACGAAAAAATAGATGTCGTTGGGATAAGCACGTTGGGAACCACTGATCTATACTATGAGAAGATATTTCAAAGATTAATTATTGAAATGACGTAGGCCAATGTACAGTAAGTCTAGGCCGATATCAAAACATTTAATCTTCGTCATACAGATGGTACCCGAAAACCAAAATAAAAGCAAGTGGCCCATGATATTTTGTTATGCATTAAAAATTTGGCGATTGACTTATCCATAGTTTTTCAAATGTAACGCGACTTTTTTACATCCATGGAAGGAAAGTAAAAGTAAAAAGTACTACAAAAATTACTTCGTTACAAGTAAAAAGTACCCAGGCAAATTGGGTACTTCGTTACAAGTAAAAGTATCGGTTGAGTACTTTTTACTTGTAACGAAGTATTTTTTACTTCGTTAGTATAGAACACTGTGTATATGAAATGCAAAGAGTATTTAGTGAATATTTTATAAAGTTGGCATATTAAGTTTATTTCGTTCTGAAAAGTAGTCCTATTGATTCATCTTCCAGAAAATTTAAAACGTGCTTTAAAATAGCTATTTCCCTATAAGACATATTTTATCTACTAATATCTTTATCTAGAATAGCTAATGCAATTTATCTACACTGTGCTTGCTTTGTTTAGATTTTGTGTTGGATATTTTAAAAGAGATATCTGTTTAACTCCAAGTTGCTGTTTGTACTACTGCGTTTTGTACTGCTACTGTTTGTACTACTGCTGCTGCTTGTACTACTGCTGCTGCTTGTACTACTGCTGCTGCTTGTACTACTGCTGCTGCTTGTACTACTTCTGCTGCTTGTACTACTGCTGCTTGTACTACTGCTGCTGCTTGTACTACTGCTGCTTGTACTACTGCTGCTTGTACTACTGCTGCTGCTTGTACTACTGCTGCTGCTTGTACTACTGCTGCTGCTTGTACTACTGCTGCTGCTTGTACTACTGCTGCTGTACTACTGCTGCTTGTACTACTGCTGCTGCTTGTACTACTGCTGCTGCTTGTACTACTGCTGCTGCTTGTACTACTGCTGCTGCTGGTACTACTGCTGCTTGTACTACTGCTGCTGCTTGTACTACTGCTGCTTGTACTACTGCTGCTTGTACTACTGCTGCTGTACTGATGCTTGTACTACTGCTGCTGCATGTACTACTGCTGCTGCTTGTACTGCTGCTGCTGCTTGTACTACTACTGCTCATGCTTGTACTGCTGCTGCTTGTACTGCTGCTGCTTGTACTACTGCTGCTGCTTGTATTACTGAGCACTGCTTGTACTACTGTTGCTTGTATTACTGCTGCTTGTATTACTGCTGCTTGTACTACTGCTGCTTGTACTACTTCTGCTGCTTGTACTACTGCTGCTGCTTGTACTACTTCTGCTGCTTGCACTACTGCTGCTTGTACTCTGCTGCTTGTACTACTGCTGCTTGTACTACTGAGCACTGCTTGTACTACTGCTGCTTGTACTCTGCTGCTGCTTGTACTACTGCTGCTTGTACTGCTGCTGCTTGTACTATTGCTGCTTGTACTATTGCTGCTTGTACTGCTGCTGCTTGTACTACTGCTGCTTGTACGTTTGCTTTATGTACTGCATCTACGGCTTGCGTTACTACTGCTGCGTGAACTGCTGCTGCTATTGCTCAACCTGGTCTAAGCCTGCTAGTGCTGCTTTCCCTGATGCTGTTCTGCTTGTTTCTAGCTGTTTTGTCTGCTGCTCTTGCTGCTTCTTTACTGCTGCTTTTACTGCTGCTTTTACTGCTCGTGCTGTAAAAAGTCCCACAAGAAAATTCTGAAAATGTAAACTTAGAATTTTGACAGAATATATTTGTTGTGATCATGTGCTGTGTGTGGGATATGGTGACTGTATACTGGCTGAAAGTATGCAGTGCTCAAAAAGTGTTAAGTTAGATCTTACATTCAAGTGTAATGATTCATTGCTAAATTTGTCATGATTTTAGATTTAAAAATTTTAATTTGTTATAAACTTGGCAATACAAGCTATTAATTCTCTTTGTTACATAACAATTTCATTAGAGCGTGGCTTATATTATAAATTCTGTGGAAAGATGGTGCTGGTTGATAATGAGACAAGAAAAGACTCCGATAGATACCATTGATTAAATTCACAACCTAAGCTGTGTTTAACGTTTTCTTCAGATAACAATCTGATTTATAAAATTACACCTCAAAATGTTCTCATCAGCTATTAGCCAAATGTTTTGCATGGATTCCTGAGAAACAAGAAGCTGTGAGTTTAAAACTTGGGCCCTTAGCATCTATGCTACAAAATGCTAAACTGATAATTAATTTTCCGGTTAAGCCCACCTCACGTTTAATGTGTGAATTTTCACTATGTACATGATATCTGTTTCTTTAGGGTGAGATGGCTAGACTCATTCAGTACAATCGCAAGAATCAGGCCAGTCCAAAGTTGAGCAACTTTACGCTAACCAAGGTTCCGGATCCTGAAACATTGAAGGTAAGCTTTAGATGCTACAAATATTTTATTGATCTACATCTCTTATACCATCACTTTATCACATTAACTGCGTAACTGCTAATGGAAGAGTCTCAGGTTCTTAAAGTGGTTTTTATCTACTATGAGTTGCAAGTGTTTAAAAGGCAATTTTCATTTTGATAGAGTCATATGAGAACTCATGGTTGTTGTATATATTTATGACCAAGATATGCTCTGAATATATACTATGTGGATATGAATCTCTTTCTTTTGCCATATGGATGAACTGTGTAATGTGTAGTGTCTTTTTGTGTAGTGTTTTTTCCACCTGAAAAAACCGTATTATGTTTAGTGTATTTTTTGCCATCTGGATGAACTGTGTAATGTGTTGTATTGTAGATAGCAAATGCTAAAAGTACTGTGGGTGTGAAAGGTGTCGTGTGTTGTATTGTGTATAGGAGATGGTAAAAGATGCTCTGGGTATGAAAGGTGTCGTGTGTTGTACTGTGTGTAGGAGATGCTAAAGCTGCTCTGGGTGTGAAAGGTGTCGTGTGTTGTACTGTGTGTAGGAGATGCTAAGAGCTGCTCTGGTGTGAAAGGTGTCATGCGTTGTACTGTGTGTAGGAGATGCTAAGAGCTGCTCTGGTGTGAAAGGTGTCATGCATTGTACTGTGTGTAGGAGATGCTAAGAGCTGCTCTGGTGTGAAAGGTGTCATGCGTTGTACTGTGTGTAGGAGATGCTAAAAGCTGCTCTGGGTGTGAAAGGTGTAGTACGAAAAGTGAGGCGACGATATGTCATAGATCAGACGTTTGTTCATGTAGACTCTGTGGAAGGCCTGGGAGATTTCATGGAGCTGGAGGTATTACTCTGAATCATAATTCCAATATCTTCTCGTTGTTACTTGCCCACAACATCTGATTTACTCCTGGTGTTTGTCAGTATTTCTCTAGCTGTGTCTTCACAATTGTACCTATGCAATTATGAAAAGGTATAAAATAGAGCTAAATGGGAAAAAGACCAGTTAAACCTCGTCTTTATAAATGGAAGATTTTGAAGGCATCTCATTGAGGGAGCCAACATTGTAGTTGGTACCCGGATGTACTAGTAGTTCTGCATCAAATTCATAAACGATGAGCATTGTGGTTCAGCTCAGTATAGATTTTCGTAATTGAACAATTAGTACCGAAAATTCCTTGATCGAAAAGTTTCACAATTTCTGTGACATGTTCCTAAGTAACTTTCTAATTATCAGCCCTAATTATGCTGTACTGATTTTTTCAACGAATAAAAGTATTTTATTTCTAATTTGTTTTCAGATCCTGAAACGGCTGGCTGTTCAATAAGCTTCTGTAAATTTTA
Source organism: Enchytraeus crypticus (assembly GCA_905160935.1). NCBI lineage: Eukaryota > Metazoa > Annelida > Clitellata > Enchytraeida > Enchytraeidae > Enchytraeus > Enchytraeus crypticus. The sequence continues at coordinate 135,239 of CAJHZI010000571.1, forward strand.
TGGTACCTATTGTAACCAGTGTTTTCTAGGTCATAGTATTGTTATGTAATACTATGGTCGGGATACGAATGGATAATATCCTTTCGTATCCCGACCCTGGTTAAACTGGGATTTAAGCCTAAGGGAATATGATGATGATTATGATGAGTATTGTTATATGATATAGTATTGTTGTAAGATTAAGGACCGGACGAGTTGTCTACGGTGCATTGTGCTGTGTTATTTGTGGCAGGTTCTGTTGAGAGATGATCAGACAGTTGAAGATGGAGAGAAGATTGCTGAAAACCTCATGATCAAGTTGAACATAACGAAAGATAATCTGCTAACCAGTGCCTACATGGATATGATACTGGGTGATTCCTAATAACCATTCATGCTGAACTGCTTGAATTATAGCCATAACCAATAATGTGTAACTAGTATTGTTCTGGGTTAATCAGTAATATTGCATTGGATTATTCGTAGCCAACAACATTGCACTAGGTTATTCTTAGCGGGTAATATTGTACTAGGTAATTCATAATGTGCAACATTGTACTGGATAATTTATATTGCTAAATGGTAACATTTTTCTGGGTTATTCATAACCTGCAACATTGTACTCAGTTAGTTTTATCCAGCAACTTTGTACTCGGTTTTAACCAGCAACACTGTACTGGGTTTGTTTTAACCCACATCATTGTACTTTGTTAGTCTTAACCTGCGGCATTGTGGTGGGTTATTCGTTAACTACAACTCTGTACTGGTTAATAAGTTATCATCAATATGGTGCTAGGTTGCGGATTATTCTTAACCCGCAGCAGTGTAATGGGTTATTCATAGCCAACAAGATTTTACTAGGTTGGTCAAACCCATTTTCTGGGTGAGGCAGGTTCATGTCCAGCAATATTCTAGTGTGGAAATTGTTTTAGTTTCTAGAACATAATCTGCCTCTGTGCATGCTAACAAATAGGATACAGTATGATTTCTATTATATGCAACTTTACTTTATATGCATACCGTATGGGCTAGTATTTCTCTCTCTGTTAGTGCTTAGTGCACTGCCTATTGGCAGGTCCATGATATATAACGCCTCCATGCTTCTCTGTCTTCCGCATTCCTCTTCATGTCTGCATTTGAGTGGATCTTTAAATCATCTAACATTCCTAACCTCGACCTCTATTTCCTTCCATTCTCCCCTCTATGACCTCTTTTACCAAAAGAGGTCATAATGAGGGCAGAATGGAAGGTTTACTACCAAGTACTATTTGGTAATAGGACTTCAGTAATTATATATTTTTTGTGCAATCCTACTGCATATTTCAGTCTCACATTTCCCATCATCGGTTATTATATGACCAAAATATTTGAAACTCTGTACCTGTTCCAATTTCGTACCATTTATTATTTATTTAATTAACTTCCCTTCTATTACGGGACAATCTCATCACTTTTAGCTGGTATATTTTCTTATTATTTTTAGTATCTGCTGTTTGTTATGTATTGTCTTTATTATTTTATGGCTAAATCAGTGGGTTTTTCTCAGATCCCATCTAAAACAACACATTTTTTGATTGTCAAGTTCTGATTTTGTGCTTGATCATTCATTGAAGATTTTATGTCCTCTTGCTCAACCTTAGCCAGTGTTGAATTTTCAGTGGTAATTTTCTTCCTGTTTTTTTAATATTCATCGCTTTTATTAAGTACATGCAGTTTAAACTGATTGGAAAGCCTATTCACTCCCAGATTTCCATATGAACAAGAGGCCACGAGTTTGAATTTGAGTCAGGCCTTTCTAACCCTTTCCATTGATTTCAAACTACATGTAAGCTTGCTCATGACATTTAGGTTTATTAGACTTGTTGACTTGGATATGATTAACAATCCTAATGTTGATCTGTCACATATACCCCACTGGTGCCTTGTATAGACAGCTGACTTGTGACATTGTGCTCTAACTCATGATTCCGTTTAATTTGTGTACGCTACCTCCTTCAATTTTGCTATTAATTTTTTATTTCGAGCTAGGTCTAATTTATGAATCTATCGTCTCTACCTGAAGCTCGTATTAAATATTAGACTACGGACTAAGAGAGTTGCTGTTGGAATCAAATGTTCATTTATTCCTGGTGCTGTTAGGGCAATAAGTCTAGTTAACGTTAGGCTCTGTTTATAAATTTAGCGTCGACATTAGAGAGTTACTAGTAAGCCTATTGTCATGTTTTGTTGTAGTTAAGCCGTTCTAGTGGTATATATCAAAACTTAATGCAACCCTCCTAATATCCATATTTCCAACCTCATCGTGGGATCACATTATTTCTTTATACTTTTGTTTCTCATTGATTCAGTTGCTGTGATTTGCTGTTATTTATGTACTGTATATTGTTTTTCATTTTTAACTTGGTTGGTTTTGCTGGGGGTTAGACCCCTTGGCAGATATGTGACCCCCTCACTAAAGTATTAACCACCCTTATGATAGAGCCTTGATTTTAGTATCTTATTTTCTGTATTTGTAGTTTTTTTTCTTTGAAGTAACATTACTAATGATTTAACAATGTAATAGTTTAACCTCATTTAGCAATCCCTGTTATGATTTATCTTTATTTTCGTGTTACATAGCTAACAGCTTCCCCTGTTGTGTCCAAGACACTGAAGAATAAACCAGCCGGCTATTGCGCGTGTCGTAAGGGTGACTAAGCATGAACTGTGGACGGTAACGGCAAACCATTTCAGAAACTATACTTTTCCCAAATTATAGGTCATATAAGGTTTGTATAGGGCATTGCCCTTTGTGAAGAGATTAACTTGTTGATCTACGGAGTGCTCTTGGTGGGGCCTGAAAAAGCTAATGTTAATGAATAACTAATGAACTTATAAGAGCATTTCTTGCAGACACAAGGTTCTCATCTCAATTGCCCTACCGCGAGGTTAATAGACCAGGTTAATAGACCAGCGTTTCCTGTCCTGTCATCACACTGCGCGAATTCGTCGTTGGATGCAAGAGTTTCGTCAATTCGTTGCTTTTTCTAACACCCGCTACCGAAACGTCTCCATCTGGCGAGCTGCGCTGCATCAGTTGATCAGTGTCTTCCTCCTCAGGACCTCACTAACGCTTCGTTAAATTTATTAAGAGTCAGTGCTATTCATTGTTAATTTTAATTGTTCGATGAATTTTAAGTTAAGATTCGCATCAATTTAATATTTAATTCTAGGCCTATATTTCAATATTTAAGTCTAGGCCTATAGTAACTGTATGGGTCATTGTATATTTAGTAATTTGGTTCAGTCTAATTGAAATAGGCCTACGCACAATACTCAACTTAGGCCTGCAGTAGTGCAACTAGAAATATATGAATATGATATTGGATATTGCGGCAGCTATGCAGCCGATACGTATTCTCAACTGTCGCTTTGTTGCTACATTTTCTGACTGGCGTGTATTGTAAATTGAGAAACTTGTCGATCTTTCATCTGAAATTGAGCTTTTCTGATTTACTCCTGAGCTTGCCTCTGCTAGTGTGAGCGTACTCCACTGGAGCGGATTTCTTGAAGTTTCAGGACTGAATCTTGAGAGGGAATAGTTGAAGGTTTCCATTGGTCTGGTCGACTGGGAGTTTGAAAATTCCAGTGCCGGAGAGTGCTTGTTGGTTTGCTGACAAGTCTCGGATTCATTGGTGCTCATCCATGTCATGGACGACACCTCTATTTCAGATCCATCTTGAGTGAGTCCTTCGTCATCCGGGAGTGAATTATTCATTCGAATCATTGCAGAAGATTCAGGAAATCCTTCTGCCACCTGTTCTGCGCAAATGCTGCTGTTATTATTTTGTGTGAAACTATTGAAAGTAGTACAGTTGTTAGTATCAAAACAAATCAGCAAAGTGTTTCGCAATTCTTCTGGAGTGGCACAGGCTGCCCTGCTTTGGTTCATTTTCTCGTATGCTTTATGCTGTATCCAACTTATCCTGCAATCGCATATCCATGGATTTCCCTCCAGTAATAATTCTTCTAGATAGTTTAACTTCTCCATGTATTCTACATTTAGTGTGGTTAATTTATTACGTTTTATATCTACTCTCTTCAGATTTTGTCCAATGAATTCTATAAAAGTTGTCGATAGGTCTTCGATAAAGTTGTCGCTTAAGTCTATGATTTCAATGATGGATTCAAATACATTGTTTCCTGTGCTCTGTATCGAAGTTCGATTAGATTCCACAGTTATGTCAGTTCCTGTTATGTAATTAACCGACAAATTAATATTCACAATTTTTCCTCTGAGAGCAAACACGACACCTGGAATTAGGCTGAAGAGATTTCTGGACAAATTAATATAATTGATTTTCTTTGTTCGTTGAAGGTTTGAAATAGAAATATCAGTTAAATAGTTTTGACTTGCATCATAGATATCAACGTCTCCAATGACGCGTAGATTCTCAACCTTCGACAGCTTATTTCGCGACAAATCAATTCTAATATTGTCGGAATAAGGCTTGATAATCAAGCGTGGTATGCTTCGTATTAGATTTCCAGAAATATTTAAAAGATGTATTCCTTTAAAATAACACAAATCGGGAAATGACTCTATAGCGTTATCCTGCAGTTCTAAAATATCCAGATTGATCATATTTTGAGAAAGAGTTAAATTTTTTAAGCGATTGCTTGATAGGTTCAAAAGTGCTAATTTCTTGAAAAATCTGAATGAGTCGACATCAACAGCCGTTATTAAATTTTCCGATAACATAACACTTACGGAATTATATTCTATTCCTGCAAATGCTAACCTTTGAATAAAAGTGATACGATTTTTGGCAAGATTAATAAAAATGATATTAGGCATGTTGATAAAAGAATTGTCAGGAATTTTCTCAATGTTATTTTGCTCCAGATTCAGCTCCCCAAGTTTTGTTAAGTTCTGGATAGAATTCAGAGCGTCAGAAGTTAGATTATTATTCTTTATTGATAGCTCTTTCAGGCCGTACCCCTCGTCAAATGTAACATTAGTTATCCAGACAATATTTGTTAAGAAATTTGAGTCTAAATGAAGAAACCTAATCCTGCTGAGACCTATCAGAGTCTAAAATTAAAAACAACTGACTGTTTGAATAAAATTTATAAATCTAATTTAGCGTCTGCTTGCGTATTAGGCCAAGTCAGAGATGGAAGATTATTAAAATCCTGTCCTCTTTCCTGGTCAAGATTTAGTTAATGTAATTAAATGCTTTAAAATGAATACTGGCCACACTCGCTTCAACATCAACAATAATTGAAGTATTTAATAACATTAACATTTAACAACATTAACTAATTTCAATAGATCTATATTTCTATGAACTCGATCCATTGCAGTATCACAACACTTCGTGTGCTCTAGGAGGCGGTCCCTGGCTGCCTCTGAGGTTTCAAAACTGATGAGATTGTTACTAATTCTGATATTAGACTCAGATGATGCAATAAACAATAGACAATATAAAAATATAAATTTAGTTGTTAAGAGGTATCCCAAATTATCAGAGGAAACTGCGCCCTTCGCTCATTGACTGGCTGCACCGCAGGAAAGTGTTAGTTAAATGGAAATAACTTGTAGCATACTCTTATTTTCTAGTATTAGAAAAGGCAACACCATGTTTATAATATTATGCATTTACTATTTAGCCACTGCATTGCACTCATAGAGTACGTAATAGGCGAGAATGGCGAAAGTCTAGTATAGCTTCAGTTTACTGCATTGCGAATTATATTGTATTGTATTGTTTACAGTCAGTGAATGTGCGACATAAATTTTAACCCTGCGTCTACAGGCCATCCGCTGTCGAACAAAATCTACCGATATATAATTACCACTAATAACCCAGACTACGGTGCGCGCCGTGCATAATGGTCTTACTAGTCTTATCTAATAGCATATCGGTAAGTTTTTACTTATTTGGTTTTTGCTTAGTCAAATACTGGACCCTTGTAGTAGGCCTACATGACGTATAAATACTTGGAAACTAGCCTATAAAAGGCCCTATACATGTATATAGGCCTAAGTTATATGTCCATCGATCAGTGCGTGAAGAATCTAGAAATGGTCATCGTGTGACTTTTGCTTTATCGCAGTAGGCCACTGATATTATGAGTCAGGAAGCAATTATATGCTTGTTTAAGACTAATCAGGCTCTTAACTAAAACCAATTAATATAAATCAAATCATGCAGACTTCATGTTACAATCAAGTGTTCAAGTGTCCCGTCACTGACATGCCATCTAGCCGAAAAATTTCTCTTAAATAAAACTATGACAATTTAAAGTTCTATTAAGCTTTTGCTTTATATAGACTAGCTCTAAAGCCTTCCGACGAAACTATTATTTAATAAGACACTGTTTAATTAAAATTAATTAGGGATGGAGAGAGTAGTCTACTATTGATTCCTGTGACTTTAATTTAAACGAGTAGGCCTATAATTTATCAATTATTGGCAAATTGGTTTAAAAAAACTCAGAATAGCTAAAGATTATTAATGTTGTGCTATACGGCATGATATTTTGGGCCATGAGCAAATTTGGAATAGAAAACTTTTTAAAATAGAAATTTTTTAGAGTAGGGTTAGGCCTATAATTCTTGCATTTGATTCTAATTTAAGAATTTTCTCACAAGATAAGAAAGTAAGGGGAAGAGAGACGCCATTACCTGAAAGGATTTAGCAGTTAAGCGGTTGTTCGATATAATCAGAGTACCCATAGAAATCGTATATATAATACTTGCTTCATCGTTAGGCGTTAGTCTTGTTAAATAATTTCCTTCAACGTTTAAACGCCAAAGTTTGTTTAGACCAGACAAGGCTAATATATCAGCATCTTTAAGCTTATTCCAGCCTAAATCTAAGTCCGTCAACGACTGTAAATTTAGCATCGCGTTCATATCAATATTTTGAATTATGTTTCTGCTTAAATTGAGCACAGAGAGATCTTGAAATCCATGTAATGAATTTGACGAAATATTTTCAATGATATTTCCATCAAGTTTGAGTACTATAAGACTAGGAATTCTCTGCAGTGCGAAGAATACGGATTCGTCAAGCTTATTGTATGAGAGATGCAAACGCAAAATCGAAGCAGCATCAGTAGCATTTAATGATTGAATTGATATATCTTGAAGAAGATTGTTAGATAGATCGACACTGTTTAATATGCCGGTCATTATGTCGAATACATTTCCCTCCAGCTGTACAATGCGGTTGTTTGAAAAATCCACATTTATAGCGTGGTCATTCTTTAGGTTTTGTAGCAGTCTGGGTCGAATAAAGGAAATCTTGTTGTTGGAAAAGTATAGATTTTCCAGAGATTCTGCTATTGCCTCTTTGAATAATCCATCAGGTAAATCTTCAAGATCATTATAAGATGCGTCGATACCTTCTATCCTATAGACCAATTATTGAATACCATCACGCTGGATTCACAGAAATTGCCAAAATAAACAATTGTCATGATCAGTTGTTTATTTGGGCCTTGCCATTATCATGATCAGTCGATCTTAGAGAGTTCATTGATTCTTTTTTGAGTTGGCTCATTGATTTCATCTTTTGAGCACATGCTGCCTAATTAGGCTTACTTGTGCTTATAAATCATTTCTCTTTTTAACTGTATATAGACCTCCTTTCTTGTCCAAGTCTGACTTCCTTTCTGACTTCTCCTTACTTCTTGAGGATATTGTCTCTTTACCGTCTGATCTGATCATTTTGGGTGATTTCAATATACGTATTGACTCACATATTGATCATTATTCCTCAGCTCTTTCTACGACACTTCAGGCTTTTGGCCTCAAGCAGAATATTTCTTTTCCTACCCATACCTCTGATCACATCCTTGATCTTTTAGTTACCCGTGAAATGATTAAGTTGATTGACTTCAGAGTCTCAGAGTTGTCATTGTCTGATCACAGTGCAATTATCTGCAAATTGCCCCTAGAACTATTGCTTCTAGAACTATTAAAAGTTATCATAAACTCTTCTCCATCAATCAATATCTCTTCATTTTCTGCTAATATTACGGCTTCTTCATTAGGCCTATACTCCAATCCAACTTGAAATGTTGCTAATTTTACACAACAATTTCACTCTGTGCTTTCGTCTTTATTAGACAAGCAAGCTCCTCACTTAACTACGTCTTATCGCTCCAATCCAAGGAAACCCTTTATTTGTGATGAAATTCTTGTAAAAAAGTCCTTAAGTTCCAAACTCGAATCTAAATATAGGAGAGATAAGAAAAGTCCTCCTGAAATGCAAAATCTCAAGATCAAGGCTAATTACGTCAAACAACGTAAGTTAGTTTATCATATGATCTCTCCGCTAAGAGTTCTTTCTCTAAGAATTTGATCTTGCAGAATCAACACTGCTCAAAAACTTTGGGAGCCCTAGATTCACTGCTTGGTCGTACTTTCCCTATGTAACTTCCAAATGCCAATTCTCTTTTTACTCTTGCCAGCAGTTTTCTTAATGTTTTTGAGGACAACATTTCCAGACTCTGTTCTTCTATACTAACAAGCTCTGAGGCTATTGCACAGCGTCTATGCCAAATCCATCTCTGCTGTCAGATTTACATCTGCTTCTCTTGAAGAAATCCGTCATCTAATACTCTGCTCTACCGACTCATCTTGCTTTCTAGATGCTATTCCAACCAAACTATTTAAATCTTGTATTGATGCCCTCCTTCCTCCTACTATCAATCTGATTAAAATTTCACTTTCTGAAGGAATTTTTCCTTCTACTTTTAAAACTTCTGTTGTGTCTCCTCTGCTTAAAAACAATCACTTTCTAAGGACGATCTTTATAGGTATCGTTCAATTTCCAACTTAAATTTCATTCCCAAAATCTTGAAAAAAATAATCAACACTCGCTTATGTAGCCATCTTGAATCTTTTCCTTCTCTATCTTCTCTATCTTGTCTTGTTTTTCTTCTTTTCTATCTTGTTTCCAATCTGCATATGCATGTAGAAAGCTTCACTCTTCTGAAACTGCCCTACTCAGCATTCATAATGATCTTTGCTTAGCCTTAAACTCTAAATGGTTTCCTCCTTTGTACTGCTTGATCTTTCGGCTGCCTTCGACACCATTGATCATAAGATTCTCACCAGTATACTTAAAACATGCGTTATCTCTGACTCTGCTTTCCCTCTGATCTCCTGCTATCTTTCTGGTCGCACTAAGTCTGGTATTATAGATAATTATTGCTCCCCTGAACTACCTCTTCTTCGTGGTGTGGCCCAAAGATCTGTATATTGACCGTTACTTTTTTTCCTCTACACTACCCTCACTCCGTTATGTTTTAGGCAACGCTTCAATAAAATTTCACTTCTATGCTGATGATACTCAGCTGTGCATCTCATTTTCTAGCTCAGATTCTGGTTTGAAATTATAACACCTTTCATCTGTTCTTGACTAAGTTTATTCATGGCTTTGCTGCCATCGTCTCTCTATCAATCATTCTAAAACCGAATACCTTTTAATCGGCACCCCCAGCAAAGGAACAAAGTAGCCAATTCTACCATCTATTCAAAATGTTGCTCTCACTCCTACTCCTAAGGGTAAAAACCTTGGTGTCATATTTTAAGAAAATTTTAACTTCAAATCTCTTATCTCATCTGTCTGTCGTGCATATTTTTTCCAGATCCGTCAAATCAGACGGTCATCTATTGATAAAGATTCATTCATATTTCTTGATAACTCAATAGATAATTCTAAACTTCACTACACTGCAATTAATAGCTATATGGCTTACCTTCTTCTTCTCTCATGCTTTTGCAACGCGTGCATAATTCTCTAGCACGTGCTGTCTGTCGATCCTCAAGGCATCAGACCATCTCTAGTTACTTGTTTAAAAATCTTCGTTGGCTTCTTGTGGTTTAAAGAATTAAGTATAAAATTTATCTGTTAACTTTCAAAACACTTCTTTTTGGAAAACTTTCTTACCTTTCTGATCTCCTAATCCAATATCAACCTTCTCGTAAGCTTCGTTCTTCCTATGCCAACCTGCTCAAAATTCCTAGTATTCTCACTTCGTTAGGTAGACGTTCATTTTCTTTCTCCGCTCCTACTGTTTCGAACTCTCTGCCTCCTGATCTTCGCTCATGTTCTACTGCTTCCACTTAGGACATGTTTTTTCAGATCGTTTGGGCGAATCGATTTAGAGTGACATGTGATGGGGGGATGTACCTGACATCATCCTTGTATAATAAAACGGTAGTTAAACCTTTATTATTATTGTCATTATTATTATTATTATTCTGTATTTCTGTCTTTAAAGTCCATTTATTTTGTTACATAAATAAGCCTATATATGTCTATATGTACATGTATGTCTGCTGAGAAACATTTGGTTATAAAATTAAAAGGGCTAAAAAGTTCAAATGGACGATTTTAACATCCGTTGCATCTCAAAAGGGAATGTCATCATAGTGGAGGGAGAGTCTAAGAATTTGTGGTTAGCTCAGCTCTGGAGCAAGCAGAGAATAGGAAAGAGTACTAAAGGAAGATAATTTAATAATTTAATGACTAATTCTAGGAAGAGAGCAGGATGAGAAAGGCGTACGTTAACAAATTAAAGAAATACGGCATTCAAGGAAATAAGAAGGTTATTAGTAATGTAATTAATGTATTGTAATTATGTAATTAATTTTTTACATAGTAGGCCTAATTTAGGATTAAATTGGAGTATTTATGATTTAGATGGGTAGTATAAAAAACTGATATATATCTGCTGATGGAATTCGAAAATATGGAATTCTGTAAGTAATTTTTATGTTGTCCCATATCCAGAAAAATAGATTGATCCGTAGAAGCTAAGAAACATAGCGATTCTGACACAGGCTCAGACATAACGAAATTTTTTCGTACGTCAAAATACATGTTTGTCTAAACATGACAAAGGTAGGCCTATGTGCTACAGCGTTTTCTTGCTTAGTTACTATTTTTTGTAGCTTTCGATATATTCTTTTACCTCTTTAAGGATGCTTCATAGAGCACTGAATGCAGCCGGCGCTGATTTAAGAATAACCTTCCACCACCCTGGGAATTTTTTCATTCAAAGCTGTCAACACTCCGGCTTCCATGATGCATGGTGATGGAACAGAAAAAATGATGAGTTACTGCAAAGTTTATCAATCACCTACCTACCTATTCAGTGATTTCTCTAAGGAGACGCATATCATTATAATATTACACTTTTTAGTTTTAGCTAGAATAGCAAGTTTCATTTTGTCCGACACTCCAAAAAGCCAACCGAAAATGAGATACAGAAGTTTATTCAGTTTAATATAGGCCTAATATACAACAGATTAAAAAGATTTGCGGCGCAGCTGCACTGAAAGAAATTTAGAACGGGGCAAATAATTAAGCATTTCATGAGATTTTTCTTAATGTAATGAATATATTTTTAGTCATTTGCCTTTGGTTACGCATATTACAACCGTTATATTATTATAATATTATTATTATGTGCTGCAGAGATTCCTTTCTTTAATGTTGTTTTTGTAGTTTTCCATATTTCCTCCTTCCTCTTCATGGTTATTAGTAATCGTTACCTATTGATATACGCGCAATTGATGGTAGAAAAATTTCTGTGCCAACAAGTTCCTCTTCAGTGGTCTTGATGCAGTTTTGTGAAGTTAAGAATTTAAGATCAAGCAGCGTCGGCAAACATTACAATGTCGTTTTGAGAGTGGACAGGTCTTTTATCCGAAGCATTAATAGAGAAAGACGCCGGACCAACAACGACCCTCGACGGACACCAGCAGAAATATCTGTTACTCAAGATGACATGTGTTATGGTGCAATCTGGATTAACGCATACGCTAAATAAATCTGTCGGTTTGGGTAATGTTATGATGCAATATTTTTACTATTGTTGTTGTTTCTCTAAAATTAGGATGTTGAATTTTTATTGTTTACCAAACTTTTTTGAGTTAACGTCACTTCCGGTGAATTATTATTATTATTGATGACGTTGAGAAGTGTGGTGTGCTGGAGAAGCACGTGTTTTTAGGAGATAGAAATAGTTTTATTAAGGTCTACTTGAAAGCTTTACCTTTTTATTTCCTTAATCCTTAAATTAATGTTAATTTGTACTGGTCTCTAATTATTGTTTCTCAGCGGCCTACACTTGTTAAATGTAGAGTACTTGGTAGGTTGGCTGTGTAGAAACCAGGGTGACACTAGAACTACCAGAGGAGTCATTTTGACTCATTTTGCTTTTAAAATTGCTGTATCTCGTCTCAGGTTAAGATTATTGCAATGAAATTTTCTGACTTTTCATGAAATAACAAGTACTTTTATTGGTAAAAATTAAATTAAAAAATTTATTCGGGTAGGGGTTAAATATATAGATTTACCTAGAACTCCCAGCTGGAGTCAAAATGACTCTAAAGCAGGAGTCAAAATGACTCTAAATACTTTATCACGTTATAGTGTAAGTAAGAACTGCATTTACTTTTTTATTTACCATTATTGTCTTTGAAAAATGTTATTTTTAAGATAAATCCTGAAATTAACACTATTTCACTAATGAATAATAATAATAATAATGATAAATTTTAACGTCTGTTTCCTCATCCAGCGATGATGTCAGGGACGTCATATTTTCATCCTGAAGCCAAAATATATGACACCACTGTTGATAACACAGTATTTTTGTCGTCATTATCTTCTTATAATATTTATATATTTTATTTGTAAACAAATCAAAATAATACTTAGGATGTCAAAACGACAGCGTCTATCCGTGCAGCAGGCACTAAATATTCTTCAGGATTTACCGAGCGACCAGTCAGACATTGAAGGTTATAGTGAATCAGATGTACACTTTGATGGTACAATGGATGATGTAGACTCAGATGATACTTACCACATTGAATATGGGTCAAACAATGATTCTTCTGAAGTTGAAAGCAGCAGTAAAAACATATCGGACGATGAACAAGCAGGTGAGGCCCTAATTTCAGATATAAAAGCTTGAGGAAGAAGTAGAGGACGAGGCAGAGGTTCTGTTAGGTCTGGTGCTGAACAAGCAATGAGTGATGTCGCTGGTCATGAGTACATTGGGTGTGATGGTTCTGTATGATAGCTTAAGTCATAAATCGTAGTGAAGTTTGTCCAGGCAGAAGAAGAAAACATAACAGTTTACGTGAGGTCCCAGGTCATGCGAAGCGTGATATTTTTTATGACATCTATGCCAGTGCACGGAGGCTGTGTACTGATGAAGCAATTCCACGTCAGATGCACAGAGCTGGATGCACGCAGAGTTTTGAATGACGATACCTGCTCTACTTCTTTGGCAGAATTGGATATGCTTCTATCAGAATACTTATGCTCGTGGAGCCCGTAACATACATCCTGTAGACAACTTGTGGTCATTGAAATGCCCCTCCCCCCTTCTTTGCAAACACGATATCAAGCATTCGCTTCCAAATCAATTCCATAGTAATATTATTTTAGATCTTGCAGCTATCAACGCATTGGTTCTATGGCGAGAAATCACTGCAAAGGAAATCAAGAGTCTGGACTTTCTCCTAAATCTCCCAGACGAACTCCGTGAAGTCTACGCTGCACAAAGACGGTCACGTAAATTGAAGCTGTTCGATTGTTGGTAGGGCAGAGTAGTACTCAAGAAAAGAAACGAAAGCATTGTCATATGTCTGGATGTAAGATTATGTCTGCTCAAATATGTTCATCTTGCGAGCAGCCAGTCTGTGGCAGTTGTACTGCGAATATGCAGAAAACATAGGTCTGTGCTGAGTGCGATCAGAGTAGACTTACTGTGTTGCATTGTAACGTCAATAAGTCATGATATGAACAATGCAGCTAAATTAGTGAAAGTATATATGTATGATACTATAAAAACATTTTGATAATAGCTCGAATACTGCAGACTTTATAGTACACATGCAGTATTGTTGTACTGAATGCTGATTCTACGTGTATATGATGAAAAGTTAATTGATGTAGGTAAATGTACATTAATAGGTTTTCATTCAAATTAAATCATTAAAGTTTTAGAATATTAATGCTTAAGGATATTAGAATATCGTTTACTAAATTTTAATTCATTTTGTGCTTGAAATATAAACAATCATTGAATAAAAACGTTGAAAAATGCTGTAGTTCTAATGGGAGTCAAATGACTCCTGCTGGTAGTTCTAGGAGTAGCGTAATTCTGGTAGTTCTAGTGTTAATATTGTCTTAGGACCTTGTATTATTATCGTATTATTGTATTTGTCATTTCTGTGTTCAATATATTTTATTAAATTAATTAGAAAATATGAATTAAAGAAGTTAGCGTTTGTATTGAATTAACCGGTAGATTAAATGCAGCGTCACATTAACATTAAAGATCAGTATTATAATAATAGATAAAACATTAGATTATTATACATGCCGTCGAATTTAGTGCATTGCTTGCGCCTCGAAAAGAAACAATAGCCAGTTTTCGTAGCCTTGTAATTATGCGAAACCTCGCATGGGGTTTGTTAGCTTTATTTCAATGGTGGAATTTTCTGAAGGATCACGTGTTCACAATGGCAGCATTGTTGAACTAATTTTCTGAATAAATGTTTCCTGATCTTGCATATCTAGTTAAATGGTTTGAAAATCATGCTTGATCAACTATAGGCTTACCGTACTTGTATATCACTAACGTATAAATTATTTATAGATTAAAATTGTTGAATGTTGATGTAAAATATAATATATGTAGTTAAAATTAAATTATAAATCTCGTAAGAAATACCTGGCAGCAGAAGAAAAAGCATTCGGGTGAATATACTTCATTCCATTTCTCTTCAGATAAATACTCCTCAAATACAAATCTTTAAATGCGTCTTCGGGCAGTGATTCGATCTGATTTTCATCTAAATCTATTGATTGTGATTCGACGCTATAAGATATGACCTAAAATATTTGTTTTAATGCAAATTATACCATATTTAAAAAAGTAAAAATTAATTGATATAAAAGTGGCAAAATGCCTTTTGTTGGCGCATCAATTGCAGATTTAAAAGCAACCTTCCAATACCCTCGGAATTTTTCTTTCAAAGCTGTTAACACTCGGTTTTCCAAGGTGGTCACTCACAATATATTAACCGGGCGCGATGGAGCTTAACTTCATTCAATTAGCGTGCAGCTTAACCTAGTGCGCTAAATTCCGCCCCCAAATCACCATCATCTTCATCTTCTCCATTATCCCCGTTTAACTAGGGTCGGGATAAGAATAGACCTTCTTCACTCCTCTCTGTCCCATACCATATCATCGGTCAATCCTCTGTAATCCCTTCTATTCCCCTATAATCTCTTCTCTCTCTCTCTCTCTCTCTCTCTCTCTCTCTCTATATATATATATATATATATATATATATATATATGTATAGAAATAAATATATATTATATATATATATATATATATATATATGTACATGTATATATGAAATATATTTATTTCTATATATATATATATATATATATATATATATATATATATATATATATATATATATATATATATATATAACCATAAAATAATATAAAATTAAACCCCAAAGAAAATTATCCTCTATTTTTGATCTGGTGTCTCTTTTCCACGTAAATTTCAGAGAAAATTCTCGGTCCAATACTCCGTATTGTATCTAAATTTACTAACGATCTCAGTCCTTTTAGTCCTTTTTTTTTATAGTCCTTTTAGCCCTTGTAGTCCCGCATTTTTACTAATGTAGAAAATTATAGGCCTCGCAATAACTCACAAATCGTGTCCCCACTAGTAGCGTCTTGAAGCTTAAGTTACGTAACTTAGGTCGTGGTTTCCCGTCCATTGATGACTTTCAATGTTCAGCATCTCGACTATAGTCGCGAAGAAAAATATGATGTTCTCAGATTTTAAACGTTAAGTTTACCATATTAGAGGAGCAAAGAGAAGTTACAGTAGTCTAAGCCCGAAACCACCGTATGTCAAGCAATTAAAATAAGTGTTAAAAGAAAACAAGAACAATTAATTTGAGTTAACAAGAACTGAAATTCTTGTTTATGCCTTTATTCTTCTAGGTTGAAATACTGTAATAGCCAGTTCTTAAGTTACAAAATTTTACAATAAATATGTAATTGATAGACGGCTAAGAATTAAGAATGCAGCTGCAAGATTAGTTCTTCTCGCTAAGAGTTCGGATTCATCTTACGTTTGGTACATTGTAGCAGCTTCATTGGCTTAAAATTCCAGAACGCATCCAGATTTTTTGTCGTGATATACCATTATTTTATTGGGGGTTATGCTTTTGACGAGGTGGGCCCCCTATGCCTTCCTGAGCTTTGACTGACATTTACAGTGCAGGGACGTCATTCCCTGAAAAACTCTCCTGTTTACCCATCAAGAAATGGTATATACATGTAATAACAAGAATTGCTAGAGAATTTAAATTTATTACCTATTGCTAGAGAAATTAAAGTTCCACTAATATGTAGACAAGAAGAGAAAAACGGAAGACAGTGAAGAGTGGAGGAAAACGGAAGACAGAGAAGAGTGGAGATGTTACATACCATGAACCTGTCAGTAGGCAGTGCACTAATAGAGAGAGAGAGAGAGAGAGAGAGAGAGAGAGAGAGAGAGATAATGACAAGATATGACTACAATATAGACTCAGTTTCAAATTCCAATTAAATCTACCAGAATTGAACGTCCGTTGACGTCAGCGATTCATTGATCAATTGATGTATACACTTTGTCATTATAAATATGATAAATTGTATAAATAAAGATATATTTATTGCTATACAGGGTGAGTAAACAAATGATAACACCTGCAAAAAGTTTGAATATCTCAGGCTACTGTTAATATTTTCAAATTAAACTTTTACCAATCAATAAGGGACTAATTTCTGATGGGGTGGCCGATTTTCATTCATTTTGGTGCAAAGATTGTCCAGTTATGATAGTTTCAGGAGACCAACCCCCATTTTTACCTTAAAATGGAGTTTGCTACAACGGTAAGGGCAGATTGCACTTCATTGACGAAAAGGTAAGGGTGAACTCAAAGTATTACGTCAGTACTTTGCTTCCGGAGCTGTCTGATGATTGCCATGCTCTTCTACCAAATGGTTTCATCTTTCAGCAGAATGGTGCTCCGGCTGATGCATCTCGTCATGCACAGGAAAGGATCAGCGAGAGAAACCCGGATTTCATCAAGAATAATGAATGGCCTCCAAACTCACCCGATCATAATCCTCTGGATTACCATATCTGGGGAACCATGCTGCACCTCTATCAGAAACACCAGCCTAAGCCTAAAAACAAGACAGAACTGCAGGAGGTGCTTTACGCCATTTTTAGGTAAAAATGGGGTTTGCTCTGCTGAAACTTGCATAACTGGCCTATCTATGTACCAAAATGGATGAAAATTGGCCACCCCATCAGAAAGTAGTCCTTTAGTAATTGGTAAAAGTTTTATTGGAAAAGATTAACAATAGCCTGAGATATCAAACTTTTTGCAGGTGTTATCATTTTTTTTTACTCACCCTGTAGATATTGCGTGTATTTGCTTATGGTTGGCGTTGCTATTGTAAATTTTAAAATTTGCTTGTCAGCATGCGGACTCATTCTAAATAGTGTGTTAGCCGAATATAACCGTCCATTACATTTTGTTTTAACGTCCTTCTTGACCCCAGTCTTCGCCACTGGCTATATATATATATATACATGTGTATATATATATATTATATATATTCATATATAATATATATATATATATATATATATATATATATATATATATTCAAATACATGTATACATATTCCCCGACTTCGCCACTGGCTCCAGCCAGTGGCGAAGTCGGCAAGACACTCGACCGCGGAGCAGTATGTGCGGGGTTCAAATCCTGGACTCGCCTGTCACTGACATCGCTTTCGAGTAAGGAAACTGACGTTAACCTTAGCTTTACCTTAGCTTTACCTTAGCTTTACTAGTCCTTCCTGATATCAGTCCTGGTAGGTTGGTCAAATAGACGGTATGCATTGCTGAGAAATAAGAGGTCATCGGCTTGATTCCCATCTAGACCTCTGATAATATTCTTATGATACTGATATAAACGATAGACGTACCTTTACAGCATTTGCACCAAATTATAAGTGTACTTAAATATCTATAGTTTCTATTCTATCTATATGATCCCTCCCCCTTGCTCTCTCATCATCTTTCTTTTAAATCCTCTCAATTTTCTCTCTGCTTCTCTTCTAAAGCAATAGACCTAAGATGTAATGTAATGCCTAAAAGTCAATCCCCGGAAAAATGAACAAGTTGGCATCCAATGAAAATCTAACACAGAGAATGGATACATAATTAGGTTAGTAAATTAGGATATCCACCATCATTAAAAAGAAACTTTGATGAGGAGAAACACTACTCCCGATGTCTATAATTGCTTTCCTAGATGCCTACATGTATATAAGTATATCTTAATATATACTATTTTAGAATTAATGTCTTAAAAATCTTAGTGTCAAGACTGCTGATGGAGCTTACCTTTGAAGAAAACCTTTTAATACAGTTTCTTTGAAGATCCAGGTACATTAGACTGGGAATATTTTTAAAAGCGTCCCACGCCACCGACTCGATCCTGTTTCCATTGAATTGAAATTGTAATTCAAAGGGTTCCCTCGTCAGATTTACAAACGTTTCACTCTGAAATGCTGTTATGCTATTATTATCAAGTCTCAAGCGAAAGAGTTTTCGTTTATTGACAAGAAAGCCTTTAGGCAAAGACTCGATATGATTGCTAATTAAATAGATTTCCTCGATGTTTTGAAGGTTTTTGAAAGTAGAGGGATGAATTTGTTTAATAAAGTTATAATTCAGAATGACGACTAGTACTGAAGGGATTTCGTTGAATACATCCTCTGATAGATATTTTATTTTGTTATAGGATAAGTCAAGCTTCTCCAGAGATTTAAGTCCAATAAAAGTTTGGCGGGTAATATTTTCGATATTATTATAAGCAAACAAAATTATAGTTGCATTAGACAAACCATTAAAAATACCGTCAGGGATTTGCGAGATCCTATTCAAATTAAATTTGATCTCTTTAATTTGTTCAACGATAATTTCTCCAAATAGGTCAACGGGGAGTTCTGCGATTTCATTAGCCTTCAAAATCAAACAAATATACGACGTATTAATATAGAACAGAAAAATACACGTAACTGCCAGCATTGTGAATTAAAATTAATCAATACTGAAAAAGGAATATTGCTATATTTTGAGAACACTCATCGATTTAAAGATTTCTGATTGTGATATGCCAATTTTTAGACTGTAAATTAAATGTTGAATTTTAGCATTTTAACCAATTTTTACCAGGTACAACATTATAGTTGTATTTGACAATTAACAGTATATTACGTTCCCCCTTGAATGTACGTGTCTTATCCAACTCTTCTTTCTATTTCGTAATATATTTAGCAACTGCCATCTGTAGCAACTCTCTCCAGAACTTCCTTATTTGTAACCTTTTGAGTCCAGCTAATCCTCTCCAATCTTCTCCAAATCCACAATTCCAATGCCTCTAGTTTCCTATTATCTTCCTTCCTTATGGTTCATGCTTCATATTCATATAATATCGGGATCCAAACCAAGGCTTTCACTATTTGTATATCTTTCTTGACTTTTTGTTCAAAGTTCCTTTTTATTACTGAAGGTCGCTTATGCTTGTGCAATCCTGTTGCACATTTCGGCCACACATTTCCCGTCATCGGTTATAGTATAACCCAAATATTTGAAACTCCTTACCTGTTAAACTTTCTTACCATTTATTGTGATATTAACTTCAACCTTATTATTGGACACTCTTATAACTTTTTATAACTTTTTCTAGAGTATCATACATCGGTGGCCATTAGTCCCCTAATAAATCTACCCTATATCTCTGGGATCTCTTATATCAAGGAGCTGTCCGGGTTCACCGCTCTATTCTTGATACACCCGGTAAACCTTTGCATTGTTCTGCTTCCAAAAATCATCAGATTGCTAATAGAGTGAGTTGGGTGGCGGGGTTGAAGAAGAAGAGAGTAAAAGTATTTAAAGGTGGAGCTATATGTCCGCGTTCTGCTGAAATTTGTGCCATAGTTGACAAGTCGCAAACAAGTTTCAAACGTCGCGTGTTGTCGCCTTGAGTCCCTAAACTCCTTGAGCCCCTAAACATCGATGACATTGCATTATCTCGATGTTCTACATCATCACTAGGGAGTTTGTCGCTGTACAAACCGTCAGCGATCGATTATGAATCCAGCTACGACGTAGATTTGCTGATCCCGCTCTCCTCGATAGTTCTGTGTGGTGGCATCTTTCTCTCTGTATTGAAACGTAGTATTGCCTCAGTGCAGAACTTCCACCACATCGCAGTGCCGATTATCAAGACCTATGGGACTCAGCAGGGATCGGCGTTGGTGCCTCTGAATGATCATGGTTATGGATATTATGTACGTCATTTGCCTGAGTCTTATTCAAGATAGTACGCGTAGAAGGTTCCTAAACCGGACACTTACTACTGTCATCCATTGAGTGTTGTTCGTCTCACTCCTACTGCGAGCATTGCTGTTAGCTACACCCATATAGAGCTTGAAAAAATTGATCAAGAACTAAAGTCAAGCGCAACGCTGGCACCTCTTACTACGCCGTTACCTTCCATTCGAGCCTATACATCTAAGATTATAGTGAAGCGAGAATGTAAGAGAGAGAAATTCCTAGATGCCAAACTAAGAGAAAAGAAGTTGGTCGTTAAGGGTGATGATGAGAATAAATCACCGGGAGATGATGAGACTGGGGAGGCGGCACTGCAGATGGCTGCTATATCGGAGGCGGAGAAAGGCCTTGATAGTGCCTTGTTCTACAAGAATAAGCAAAAGCAGGGAGGATATCAGGTGGAGGTTCCTGTAGTTGATGGTCTGAAGCCGTTGATACCGGAAGTGAGGATGATCAGGAGGATGAGGATGACGTCGTTCTGCTTGAGGTCTCGTCGGCCATGACTCATGATCTCTCCAGTGACGTCCTGGTGGAAGGGAAACTGGTGCGAGACGAGTTGCTCGAAGGGGATGAGCCACCTCATGAGCGGCCTGAAACAGCTGATAACGAGGCAGAAAGTGACGTGCTGATGGAAGGAATGATGGTTTCAGACGAACTGTTTAATGAAGACGTACTTGGAAACGTCAAGCACGTACAAGATCATCATGTTCATGATATCATCCAGCACGATGAGACGTCATTGGAGGGTAAGGTAGTAGCCGTCGAGATATTTGATAATAAAGCCCATCGCAGCGACCGTAATCAGCATGGTGCTAAAGTTCATCTTGAACAATATAGCGCCGACGTACATCATGAACAACACTGTGCTGATCATGAACAGCACCGTGCTGTAGATCATCTTGAACAGCTCGGTACTGAAGATCATCATGAACAGCTTGGTGCAGGAGGTCATCATGAACAGCACGGTGCTGTAGATCATCATGAACAGCTCGGTGCTGAAGATCATCATGAACAGCTTGGTACTGAAGGTCATCATTAACAGCTCGGTGCAGGAGGACATCATGAACAGCTCGGTGCTGTATATCATCATGAACAGCTCGGTACAGGAGATAATTATGAACAGCTCGGTGCAGGAGGTCATCATGAACAGCACGGTGCTGAAGATCATCTTGAACAGCACGGTGCTGAAGATCATCATGAACAGCACGGTGCTGAATATCATCATGAACAGCACGGTGCTGTAGATCATCATGAACAGCACGGTGCTGAAGATCATCATGAACAGCACGGTGCTGAAGATAATCATGAACAGCTCGGTACTGAAGATCATCATGAACAACACGGTGCTTTAGATCATCATGAACAGCGCGGTACTGAAGATCACCATGAACAACAGGTGCTGAAGATCATCATGAACAGCACGGTGCCGAAGATCATCATGAACAGCACGGTGCTGAAGATCATCGTGTGCAGCTCGGTGCGGAAGATAATCATGAACAACACGGTGCTGTAGATCATTGTAAACAGCATACGAAGCATGATCGAATCGATAATCACGGTCGTCAGACACTTCATAAGAAACAGAAGAAGATGCAGTCGTGGAGGCCTCAGATTCAGCGGGTGCTTCATTTCTATCTCCTGAAGCAACATCAACAATATCATCAGAGCTTCGATCGACATATCGGATTTACTGTGAGCTCATCAGGACCTTCTGACTCAGTGCCTCCACCGCACTCCTCGGCAAACAAACCTCTGCGAGGGGCAGGGCCTCAGCTCTCGAGCCTGGCCACTGCAAGGGGTGACTCCGCAGTGAGGCGCCCCACGTTCATGGGACACCCGCCGCAGAACCCGATCGGCTCACCGGCTTTGCTGACCCCTCAGATTCATCTGCGTCCTGACACTGCCACCTCTCAGCCGCCGCAGGATGGCTACGCTCAACCTGCTCTCACCGTTCGAGGTCAACCGTCCGTCTAGTCTGGAGATCAATGCTCTGAAACAGCCTCTCGGTAGAGCTCAGTCTGCTCCGACGAGATCTGATCAGCTGCAGTTTGATCTGCCACTGCTACATCAACAGCCGCCTGGTGCTGCTGGGATGAGGCAGGAGCGCATCAGTCATCTGATTGGTGGGGAGCAATTTTCTATAATATCGGAGTTGGAGAAGAGCGAGGTGGGAGGGGAATCTGAGGGCAGGTCTACCTCCCCGGGTGGTGAAGAATCGGACTTAAATCAACCATCATCAACAACATATTCCACTGCGGATCGGTGTGTTCGGGGTTCGAGTCATGGGCTCGCCCGTCACTGACGTCGCTTTCGAGTGAGGGAACTGACGTTAACATTAGCTTTACCTGCTTAAGGACTGTATGAAAAGTTTAGCAAACTCTGTTTACACAATATATTATAAGTTAATAATTTAAGGATTTATTTAGATTAATAGAAATGCAAAAGAACTGGCTACAGAAAGCGAAGATATCAGTATAAGTAGAAGGCCTATAACTTTGGTCTTTTTTATATTAATCTTCATGCCATATTCCAATGACGTCCATTATATTTAATATTCAGCCTATCCATTATCTTCTGCAGTCCAGGCTCGCTACACGCTACCAGTCCTTGGTCGTTTACAAATGGTACATCTTGTAACAATTTTCCTCCTACTCGTAGTCCCTCTTCCATGTCCTCCATGGCTTCTTCCATTATTGCCTCAGCGTAAATATTAAAAAGCAGCGGCGAAATACTACAACCTTGTCTCACTCTACGTCCCATTTCACCTCCTTTTGGGTATTCTTGTTTGATTTTGATTACAGCTCTTTGATTCATGTACAAGTTTAAAATTAGTCTTCTATCTCTCCAGTCAATTCCTATTCTTTTCAAGATATTCATCATCGCTATCCAGTCAATCCATTCAAAGGCCTTCTCAAAGTCCACAAAGCATACAAAAAAGTCGTTTCTATATTCTAAGTTTCTTTCGCAAAGAACCCACGTTACCTATATTGCTTTTCGTGTGCCGCATCCTTTCCTAAAATAAAATTGTCAAATTGTTCATCATTATCTATACTAAAAATATCCTGAAAATATTTAGCTGAGAGCAAAGCATACTTTTGAAATAATTGATGTGGCTGGTATATCTAGGTTGGCTAAATATCTTTGCCGTCTAGAATTATTAATATTAGCAGAAACGTTGACAAATTCAGTACCTCAAGAGATACATATTCCAGCTTCTTCAAACCTTTAAACGACATTCTCTCTAGAGAGGAAATCTTGTTTTCCGAAAGAACCAAAGTAGTCATCTCTGTTGAGTTCAGAAACGCTTCATTCGGAATAGAGCTTATATCAGTAGCCTGTAGTTTGAGTGATTTAAGTTTATTCAATTGTCTGAATATTTCCACGTCAATTTTCTTCATCAAAGTATCCGATATATCAAGGACAGTTAAATAACGGAGAAAACTAAACTGGCGAGCATCCAAGACACGTACGGGATTTACATTTAAAAGAAGCTCTTTTAATGACGGAGTGTTACTAAATAGGCATAGCGGGAAGACTGATAATTCGTTTTCACTTAAGTACAGCTTCTCCAAATTTACTGTGTCCGTAAACAGTTCAGGAGGAAGTGATCGTAAGTAGTTGTCCCTTAGATCAATTAGTTTAACTGACGTCATTCCATTGAAAATGCTAGCTGACAGCTCACTGATGAAGTTGCTGCTTAAAGTCAATTCGGTAATCTTAGGCTCAGTGCCGGAGAATGCATTGTCCTGTATGGTTTGTAAGCCTATTCCTTGCACAATTATTCTGTTTAGTAGAATATTGGAAAATGCGTTCGTCTGTAAATATCATAAACATTTAAGACATAAAAATCATTTTATCCGATAAATTCCAGAATAGCGTAGGCCTATAAGAAACATTTTCGGAAATTTAGTCTGACTGGTTATGAGTGAGCATATCGCTAAAGGCTTAATTATTCTCTCAGCCTACCCGAAATTGACCTGTAGCTTTTACTTAAATTAGCTGTAGGAAAAATGATAATAAGATCGAACTTATATATAACAACTTCCGAGAAACAACTATCAACTAGACTTAAAGATGTTGTATGGCAGACCTATGTGATTTAGTATAAATTTAGGATACCCAAGGATAAGCAGAGGGAGAAATAGGGAGAGAGAGAGAGAAAGAGAAAGAGAGAGTGAGAGAGGTGGGGGAGAGAAGGAGAGAGATACTACTGGATAGATAGAGAAATAGTCTTTAGATTTTAGGTCACTTTGAAGAAAAGAATTTAATCGAATTTTTGTTCATATTCTAGTATATTTCGGGCGCATTAACCATAGTCCCTACGGCTCTGACGTACATGTATGCCCACCAAGGCTATAATTATTTTAAAAAAACTGTTCATAGTAGGCCTACACGCTTGCATATGTTTGTATGCAAAAACTCGATTAATATAGAATAAAGATATTCAGCTACAAACAATACATGAATTCATACAAAAATGTAGATATTAAGCATTTAGAAACATATATACATTATTCTGTTTTGTTTGATATTATGATGTATATTGGCTGTATGTACATGTAGGTCTTAGTTTTCTGCCGTTGGGTGAAATGAAGATAATATATACAAGTAACTTATAAACACGTAGATTATAAGTAATGTAGAGCCTGGAGTTTAGTAACATCTACACGCACCGAACGTGTTTGAATGATAAGTTGAGCATACATTAAAACATTGAAATAATTGGTCAGCTAGTTGGTCGGAATAATATGCAATATTATGTGTAAGAATATAAATGATAAAAAATAAGGACAGAAATTGGTATAGAAATTAAAGTTATACAATTATAAATTTATAAAATATATGAAATTTATATGAGGCGATGATGGAGGAAGCCATGGAAGACTTGGAAGAAGGAATAAAAGTAGGAGGGAAATTGTTAAAAGATGTACGATTTGCAGATGACCAAGGAATGGTAGCGGGTAGCGAGATTGAACTGCAGAAGATAATGGATACGCTGAATGATACGGCATTGAGATATGGCATGAAGATTAATATAAAAAGGACGAAGGTTACGAAAGTGCCCAATAATGAAGGTGAAGTCAATATCACAAAAAATGGTACGAAATTGGAACAGGTAAGGAGTTTCGAATATTTGGGTCATAATATAACCTCTGACGGGAAATATGAGACGGAAATATGCAGTAGGATTGCACAAGAAAAAGCGTCCTTTGGTAGTAGAAAAGAACTATTCACAAAAAGTCTAAAGAAAGACACAAAGATAAAGATAGTGAAAACTTTGGGTTGGACCACGCCATTATATAGTTGTTAAACATGGACCTAAGGGAAGGAGGATGTTGGGAAACTGGAGGCGTTGGAAATGTGGATTTGGAGAAGAAAGGAGAGGATTAGTTGGACTCAGAAGGTTACAAATGAGGAAGATCTTGAGAGAGTAGGAACGGATAGACTGTTTGTTGATAAATGTATTAGGAAATAAGACGAAGAGTTGGATAGGACACATTCTAAGGGGGGGAAGGTCTATTAAAAGAGGTCATCGAAGGTAGAATGGAAGGAAAAAGAGGCAGAGGCAGGCAGAGATTAGGTATGTTAGATGATTTAAAGACCCACTCGTATGTGGAAATGAAGAGGAAGGCGGAAGACAGAGAAGAGTGGAGGCGTTATATATCATGGACCTGCCAGTAGGCAGTGCACTAAGAGAGAGAGAGATAAAATTGATATTCTTAATTGTAGGAATATATATATATTATTCTTACACAAGAATGTGAAAGAATTTAATGAATGCTATTAATCACACCTGAATCTGGTGAATTCTCATATTCTCCTTCAGAACAATTTCATAAGCCATTTTGCTACCATTACCATCGAATCTGGGAACTTGAAGAAGCGATACGGCTTCAAAACATTGAACTCTGTAATATGTTGCCATAATCATGCATTGGCAAATATTTTCCGGAATGATTGGGCACGCATGATTGCCGTAGTTAAAAGTGATAAAGACAATCCACAGGAGATTCGTAACGTTAGGCCCTGATGACATGCTGCAAAAATCAGAATGATTACGAATGTTAGTAATATGATTAACCTGTGGTTTAAGTGGGAATTGAGAGCTAGTGTAACTGTCAAAATTTTTCGGGCCCTCTCTTTCCCTTAACAGGGCCCCTTAGATAATGTGGGCACCTAACAGCTAAAACTGGGCCCACTATATTATATCGTACAAAAATTGTGCGGTTTAGGAGATGTTGGTTTATCTCTTATCATTCACATATTCACAATCATCATCAAATTTGTAGTTTGAAACCCTTATTAATTTTAACAGCAACAGCCCAGTTTTCATGTAGTGAATCTCTCATAATCCGTCTCTCTATCTCTCTCTCTCTTAGTGCACTGCCTGCTGGCAGGTCCATGGTGCATAACGCCTCTTGTCTGTCTTACGCATTCCTCTTTATGTTCACATACATGTATGAGTGAATCTTTAAAGCATCTTGCATTCCTAATCTCGACCTGCCAATGCCTCTATTTCCTTCCATTCTGCCTTCAATGATCTCCTTTAGTAGACTTTCCCCTTGGTATGTGTGCTATCCAACTCTTCTTCTTATTTCTTAATGCATTAATCAACTGTTCATCTGTACCAACTCTCTCTAGAACTTCCTCATTTGTGACCTTTTGAGTCAATCAGTCAATCAATCAATCAATAAGAATTTAATGTCCGGTTGGTCGCCATGAGGTAAGGTCTTCGACTTTTTTGTAGAATCTATGTAAACAGGCGCCACAGCAGCTCATGATAACGACCGAGTATGCAAAGACCACAAAATAAAGCGAGATCTGCTTCTCATTAGAGGAAGATCCAAACCGAATTCAGGAATGATGGATGACTTAACGATCCACTCACATGTGGACATGAGAAGGTAAACGGAAGAGCGAGAAGAGTGGAGACTCTATATGCCATGGACATCCAAATGGGCAGAGCTCTAAGAGAGAGAGAGAGAGAGAGAGAGAGAGAGAGAGAGAGAGAAAGAGAGAGAGAGAGCGGAAGATGGAGATTGAAATTTGAAGTTTTGATGCTGAATTGGTATATTATTATATACCAATAATAATATACCAATAATAATATACCAATAATAGTATACCAATAATAATATACCAATAATAATATACCAATAATAATATACCAATAATAATATACCAATAGTAATATACCAATAATAATATACCAATAATAATATACCAATAATAATATACCAATAATAATATACCAATAATAATATACCAATAATAATATACCAATAATAATATACCAATAATAATATACCAATAATAATATACCAATAATAATATACCAATAATAATATACCAATAATAATATACCAATAATAATATACCAATAGTAATATACCAATAATAATATACCAATAATAATATACCAATAATAATATACCAATAATAATATACCAATAATAATATACCAATAATAATATACCAATAATAATATACCAATAATAATATACCAATAATAATATACCAATAATAATATACCAAGAGCTCGCCAAATATTTCAGTATGCTTGAAGCACAATGGTGATTAGCGCAGTTTAGAAATGTTAGGTAGTAAGTGCAATTAGAACGCTTGCACACTGAAGATTCTGCTCTGGCGCCCTTGATCTCTTTGTGTTTTCGTTCTAAGTGATGATTATTACACATACAATCACTTTGTACCTTTGTTCACTGATAGATACATGTATCAACATAACACTGCACTGTGCACATCGTTTTCAATCACTATGTGCCTTGGCACCTAATTTTGCGCTCCAAGGCTCGATTTGTAGTAGGCCTATAATTTTGAAATATCGAATGGTTTTATACATTATGCGATAAGGTGTAAATAGTAGAAACGTAATATACAGTTCACCAACGTGGGCAATAAATAGGGCCCTATAACTTTTATAATGGTTCTATGACGAAGACGTTTTTGTACACACTGAATAGCAAAAAAATGATACTGGCTTACTTTAATAAAAGGAATAGAAACACAGATTTAAATCTGCTCCTGCTGTTGATAGTGAAGTACTCCTGTTGTACTGATGAAGTAGTTAGATTTAGCTATCATTATCGTTAGATCAATTTAACCCTTAATTGGTAACCTGGGGTGTAAATACACCCCAGCCTCCTTCTATATCCGATTTCTTCTCACCCTTCGCTTACTATCAGCTGCCCTTCTAGGAATGCCTTCAGTTGCCCCATACTCATATTCTGCAAAAGTGACTAGAATGCCACGCCCATAGAGGTTGATGGGTGTGGCCTATTATGTGAGTATACCTACTTTGGTAACCTGGGGTGTGAATACACCCCACTAAATTAACATAGTAAGTCATATTCTACAGTGAATTTTATTGTTGTGAAACAATATTATTTGAGCTGATATTACTCTTGTTAACTGTTCTCAAACAAATTTCTCCACTCAGAGGGGAAATTTATCTCGGGCGGCAACCTCAAACAGCACGAAATCAAAACCAAGGAGAATAGATTGTGAAGCGTCTAACGCAGTCATGACATATGACTGGTCGTAATGTTACTTGTGATAACTTCTTCACAGGAATAAATCTAGCACAAGAACTTCTTCTGGTCAATACAACTACTGTATCGTTGGAACTCTGAGAAAAAAACAAGCGAGAAATTCCAGAACAAATGCAGAAATCACGTTCACGCAATGTTAAGTCTTCAATCTTTGGATTACACGATCAACTTTCATTAGTTAGTTATGTTCCAAAGATGAACAAAGCTGTTATACTACTTAGCATCATGCACCACGACAAACATACTTCGAAAGAGAACGCAAGTAAGCCAGATATCATATTGCATTACAACGCAAGCAAATCCGATGTCGATAATCTCGACCACCTGGTCCGTACTTACTCGTGTAAGAGAGGCACTAGACGGTGGCCTCTGTGTCAGTTCATGAACATTCTCGACAGTGCCGCAGTGTCAGTTTATGTGATTTGGGTTGAACAAATGCAAGATTGGAACAAATGCAAGAGCACCAAGAGACACAAGTTCCTATCAGACCTTGCGGCCAGTCTGGTTCTTCCGGAACAAGAGAGGCGATTAGATATCCCACAAGTCATGCAGAAAGGTCCAAAGCTAGCTCTGCAGCTCCTCGGCATTGATGTGACTAAACCTGTGAATCCTACTACCGTGCACAGAACTCAGGGCAGGTGCCATATTTATCCATGAAAACGGGACAAGAAAGTGCGCACGCGTTGCTTCACTTGTCAGAAATCATGCTATGAAGAACTTTCAACAATAATTTGTCAAAGTTGCAGCTAGAAACTTTAAATAGCTCTTGTAAACATTTTGCACCTATAAAACTTAGTACGGTATTCAAATAACAAGACACTATTTTAGTTAAGGTATCACAAGTTAACTTTTGCTAAGATAATTAGTTAAGCTATCTTCAATACGTGTGGATTATGCGAATATTCGTGCATAGATATCCCAATAGATAATTAATTATAACTCTCCAAAAATAATAATTGTAAAGAAAATTATTACAAGAGAAATTATTTTTTATTTGTATTATTTAAAACAACAATAGATCAAGTTTATACATATGAATATTAATAACAACAATTAGAGTGCTATTGTCATCAATGACAACATCGAGCACTATTGAGACAAAATCAAGCCGGCGAGCAAAAAGATGGTCCAAAACGGTGCAAATTTCAAAATCCAGATAATCAGTCCAAAGTAGAGTGTATTAAAGAAAAGGAGGTTTAGGCGCAGGTCGTTGCTCATGGACACTGGAAATAATATGATGATGTTAAACCATTGGGGGTGCAAACACACCCCAGGTTACCAAATTAAGGTGAAAAAATACCATACCGTTTAAGGGTTAAGTTAGTCGCTAAATTATGATTCTGTCACCACCTGTTTTTTCTAGTTCTTAATCGTCCCTGGCCAATTCTCGCGTGATAATGCTCTTTACAGTGCAATTTAAATGGTTTGTTGGTTTCCAATGTCTATTACGTGACGTTAATAATTATATCGGATTTCTTTGTAGCAAAAGTAATTAATTATAAATTATATCGATTATTACTTGTAAAATATTGCATGCAGCAGTAACGTAGTATTCTTCGAGGAGTGCAGGTCTAAATAACCTACACTTATACATGGAATAAAACTATCTTCTGTAACTGAAATCAGGTCAAAATTTAATTAGCTAAAAGTTGGTCTATTAGTCATGTGAAGCACCTCTTATATCTACAGCGAAGGTCATTTCAGCGCAATTTCTTATGCCAAACATAAAATCTAGGGTAACTTGTTGGCCATTTCATGTGGCGAAAACTTCACACAGTTTTCATCTTAAAATTGAGAAAGACCTTTTAAGGGTATATTGGAACCATGAACGACTTCATGATGTTCTTCTTGAATGAACGAAAAGTTATATATAAATTGTTTTGGTAAAATCCGTGCACATACAGACTGGGGCAAAAAGATCCCGTAGCGAAATCTCAATAACTTCAAGAAAACTCAAAATATCGTTATTAAATTTTCGTAGCTTCTAGGAGAGGAATTCCTGCGTCTAACCTGCAAATGTGGTGAAAATATTTCCAGTAGCAACGAAATTACAGCATTTCTACAAAAAAATTGCAAAATCAATTTCAACAAGGCTTTTTTAATTGTCAGTCGTTCCTTTTAAAGAAAGTAACGAACCTGAAAAGGGCTGCTAACTTAAGTGGTGTAGTATATGCGTACACTACCTTGTTAGCTGCTCCAATAGAGGATGCCTAAAAGTCTTTCTTCTGTGAAAATTATTCCTAAAAATTAAAGAAAATTACCGATACTTTTGTTTAAATAAGCCTTGTTAAAATTGATTTTAACACTTTTTCCGGAGAAATGCTGTATTTTTGTTACTCTTGAATATATTTTCACAAAATTTTCAGGATATATGCATAAATTCCTCCTTTAGAAGCTCCGAAATTTTGTATAACTATTTTGAGTTTTATCGAAGTTATTAAATTTTTGATAAAATAAGCCTTGTTAAAATAGATTTTTGCACCTTTTTCATAGAAACGCTGTAATTTTGTTATTGGTCAAGAGATCTTCATCATATTTGCAGGTTAGATGCAGAAATTCCTCCTCTAGAAGCTCTCGAAATTTTGTACAAATATTTTGAGATTCGTTGAAGTCATTGAGATTTCGCTAGGGGATTATGTTTTTTGCCCCAATCTGTATATGCAAGGGTCTATGTTTCTATAATTTATTAAGTTTTAATATTAATATTTAGAAATGTTTTATTGATGGAAAATTGTATTTGGACATATGTAAGTACCTTAGGACCATTGTGTCCAAATTCACTATCTTTATGTACCGTACACATGCATTTCTGAATTTCTTCCTGCAGTTATACCCTTAATGAAATAACATACTATGATAATGAAATTTGAATTTTATTCATTCTACGTATTGGGACGTAGCCTATGCAGCATTACAAGGTCTAATCAAAATAGACATAATTGAAGCGCTAATGAACTTCCATTGAAATCACTGAGCTATTTAATTACAAGTTGGAAATAGTTAGGATTGTAGAGAGGTTTTCCAGGTTGTGAAATTTAAATCGTTCTTTCCGAGTGGGGTCAAGCGGATCAGATATAAAATATTTCGGAATTCCAATTGGAATTTTCTGACAATTCCAGCTTGTTGCATCGCAGATCTGGAATATTCATCCATCCTCTCTTCAGAAGTCTTCGTTAGAATCGCATAGGCCTTTGCTTTCCTATGAGCAGTTCCATAGGCAGTGAAAGACCTATCTTTTCCACCTCTCTTTTCCATCGAGTGTCCATGCGTTAAGACCAGCGCGTAAACATCGTTTTCGCAAATTCTCTCATCTTTGGACAAGACTCGATTTAGGTGCCGAAAACAGCTATTTTTAACTATCGATGAGCTTTCGATTTCGGCCGAAAGGAAACATTTATTTCTCTTTCTGCAGTCATTCAGTTTCGGCCGAGATTGATAATGACTTTCGGTTTTAAACCGAAATTGTAAATATATTTGCTAATCATATTTAACCGCTTAACGCATGAATTATGATATATTAGTTTTTAAAAATCAACCAACCTCCAATAAATACCAAACACAGTAATTTTGGAATTTGCACCGTCTTTGGACCTTGTTTTTGCTCACCGGTTTGAATTTTTCTCAATAGTGTTCCACGCTGTCATTAATGACGATAGCACTTTAATTGTTGCTGTGTTATGAATGGTAGAAACAGCGATTAAATCAGACTTTTCCGGGCCCGGGAGATCACAATTTCATTGGGCCTCTATCAATTTTCGCAGTCGCCCCAGTATTTT
The DNA here is from genome assembly GCA_905160935.1 of Enchytraeus crypticus. NCBI lineage: Eukaryota > Metazoa > Annelida > Clitellata > Enchytraeida > Enchytraeidae > Enchytraeus > Enchytraeus crypticus. The sequence continues at coordinate 168,088 of CAJHZI010000571.1, forward strand.
TACTGTACTCCTAGTTTTCCACTGGGTTTCCAATTTTTGATACAGGGCCTCCAGTAATTATTTAATTGAACCACTATCAGTAGTACATCACCAACTTTTCTTAAATTACCTTCCAAACCTAGTATTAACACATAGAAAATTAACATCTATCGGATAGGCTTGTAAAGTTTAACAGTTCCGTAGCAGTTTTGATGTTCTATATTCATCAAAACGATATTAACACATTTATGCCTGTAGCTTCTGTATTTTAGAATTAAGCTAAATGTTTACAGGAGTCACATCATAGTTATTATATTAGATGAACGTCATTGATTTTTCAAAGATAAAAAATAGTAACTCAGCAGAAAATCATTTCTCTTGCACTTAGTTCAAATTGTCTAGACGCGGTTTCGCCTATTTGATAGCAGCCTTAATTTAACTAAGTGGAAAGGTTGTCACAAATCTACTGGCGGTTCAGTTACCGATATGATCATCAGGTTCGACATATGTGGCACTGTTAGGAGTGATCTAATGTGAACGTCAGCTTCCTCACGCGAAAGCGATGTCAGTGACGGGCGAGCCCATTATTTGAACCCCGCACAATGATCCGCGGTCGAGTATCTTACCGACATCGCCACTGGCTCCAACCAGGCTACTCATTGAACATGGATTTGAACTTTAACCTCTAAATCTAATGGCGACATTCTACTAGTGTAGCATACGACTCTCAATAAATAAAAAATTCCTAATAATTGAACAAATATGTTTTCAATGTAGGCCTAGAAGTTGTAAATATGGGCCTATCGTAAATTATATAAAATCGGCAGGACGTTGTAAAAAGGTTAAAATATATCAACATAAAAAATATTATTATAAAAAGTTGTTTTAAATATAGGCCTAAAGGCTGTCAATATAAACTTACACTGCATAAAAATCTAAAATAATGAGCCACCTCTGACTGTCTGAAATAACGCTGAAGTACTGACTGATGACGTCATAATTATAATTCCTTAATAGTTACGCTAATTGCAGCTATGTCATTAGTTCACTATTAGCTTAAATTCATAAGCATCTGTCTAGTATATTTTGAAAATGTATAGCAGCGTCATAACGCTTAATACCAGAGATGGGAATAGAACTTAACCCAACCCGAACCGAACCCTGAACCTGGACATTTTGGGCCAAACCGAACCCGAACCCTGACACTGGTCGAACCCGAGCCGAACTAAACCCTGATTCAGTCCAAAACGAACCTCACCGAACCCTTTTTCGTCACACTTATAATAATAATAATAATAATAATAATAATAGTAATAATAATATTAATAATAATACTAAAAATAATAATTATAAATCGAGCCTCATATTAGCCCCTACGGTCATGAAGCCAACGCTTTAGGTCTCCGCGGCCTCTCTTGCAAACGCAGTTCAGGTAGAATGTCTCGCTATCACAATTTAAACGACTTAATAAGGCGAGCACTTTCGAGAGCAGGCATCCCTTCCTCTAAGGAACCAAGTGCATTGTACAGATCAGATGGCAAGCGCCCGGATGGCATGACTAGTGCCCTGGTGCTATGGTAAATGTTCCGTATGGGGCGTCACGGTCATTAACACTATGGCAAACTCTTACCCGAATACGACTTCAGTCACAGCCGGTGGAGCTGCTGTTCATGTCGCCTCTAGGAAATTGGATAAATACCGTGATCTCTCCTTAGGATATGAAGTTGTTCCGGTGGTCATTGAAACCATTGGCCCGATGAATCCAGAAGGAGTTGCCTTTATTAATGGAATAGGCAGACATTTTGCCGAGCAAACCGGCGATAAGCGAGAGACATCTTTTCTTTGGCAAAGGCTTTCCATGACTTTGCAAAGATTTTATGCCGTCTGCTTCAACAATTCTTTTAAGCCGATTGATGACCTCGAGTAGCTGGGCGGAGATTCAGCACGTATTGCTTCAATCATTTCTATCAAACCTCAGGTTCTTTACACCGGGGTAATAAAAATATAGTAATAATAAAAGATGGTAAAGCTAAGTTTAACGTCAGTTTCCTCACTCGAAAGCAATAACCTTAATAACAATACTATATGACTAGATGATTATAATAACAATAACAATAATAATAATAATAGCAATGACAGTAGCAATGATAGTAGCAATAACAATAATAATAATAATAAGTCATGCCGTCAGACGGCAAGCGTCCGGACGGCATGACTTTAGTGCCCTGGTGCAACGGTAAATGTGCCGTATGAGACGTCACGGTCATTGACACTATGGCAAACTCCTACCTGAATACGACTTCAGTCACAGTCGGTGGAGCTGCTGTTCGCGACGCCTCTAGGAAGTTGGATAAATACTGTGATCTGTCCTTAGGATATGAAGTTGTTCCGATGGCCATTGGAACCATGGGCCCGATGAATCCCGAAGGAGCTGACTTTATTAATGGTCTAGGCAGACTTATTGCAGAGCAAACCGGCGATAAGCGAGAGACATCTTTTCTTTGGCAAAGGCTTTCCATGACTTTGCAAAGATTTAATGCCGTCTGCTTCAACAATTCTTTTAAGCCGATTGATGACCTCAAGTAGCTGGGCGGCGATTCAGCACGTATTGCTTGAATCGTTTTTATCAAACCCCAGGTTCTTTACACCGGGGTAAAAAAATAAAAATAAAATAATAATAATAATAACAATAGTAATAATAATAGTGTGTTAGCTGGGTCGTCACCGTTACGGACACTTTCACAGTAAGCAATCTTGGCCTATCTTGCGCTGCTGCTGGTGCTGCTGCAGAGGCTGCGGCTAATAGGAAAACTCTGAAGTATGCCGAAATCTCTAGCAGCTATATCTTCATGTCTATTGCTTTCGAGACCCTGGGCCCCGTCAACTCTGTCGTATCAGACTTTATTGAAAAATAGGCAGGAGGACCAGCGCCATTACTGGTGATAAGCGCGAAAAAGCTTTTCTTTGGCAGCGACTGTCTATTGCTCTCCAGCGATTCAATGCAGTCTGTTTCAGTGGCACTTTGGCTAATGCGGCTTCCCAGAGTTAGAGGAATTATTTTAATCGCTTCTCTTTTAAACTTTTAATTAAATAATGCCTCTTTTATCTTATTTTTTAGCCCAGGGCCCTTTACAGCCCAGGGCATTTAGAAAAAAAAATTATACTAATAATAATAATAAATGTTTAATGTCCGTTTTCTCATAGAAGCTTGACGTCAGGGACGTCATTAGTGAACTAGAACTGAACCATAGTTATTGTCATTTTGGGATTTGTCAAAGCCTGCATGAAAATATTAGGGATACTTTTCGGCGTTACATAAATATAGTAGAGACAATACAGCTACATATATTAATCGCTGCATGGACTAGTCGTTAAGTATCTATCAGCACAAGAATGCACATGTATTTTCTTACAAAATCTACACTGGTTGTTCCAGTATTCCAGTGTTCCGGTGTCAGCTTAAAAACTAAGATAACAATAGCGCTGGTACTTCAGATATCGATACCGGTAGGACTAAATATCGGATTACATAAGTACCATAAATAACAATTTTAATTGTATTATCTATTTATTTTGGCTTAATTAAAGCATAATAGCTCATATAGTCTATACACAGTGTTATCAACTTCTCATACACATAGGCTTAATATAATTAATTAAATTACGTTAAGCTAAAAATAAATTGTAATGCTTATTGAATTTTTAATCAACTACAGCAGAAAATGATGATTTAAAAAGAAATTCATATCAAATGCATACAATTAAATAATATAATGTAGGACTTATTAAAGCTTGATATTTGGTATATATCCAGAAAGACCAAATGCTTTTACAATACTAGTATAGGATTTCAACAATTATTCAAACAACAATTAGAATGCTACTCTCGACAAGTGCAACATCGATCACCATACAACTAAATCCAAGCTTACGAGTTACAAAATTGAATCTCCGTAGGTACATTAAGAAGTTTATTACTGGTTAAAATGTTTGAAATAATATAATTATATTATTATAAAATTATCTTCAATCTTCTTGGAAAATATTATGTTTACCCAATCGTCCTTAATTGACTCTTTCAATTTTTGAATTACAATTTGATTTTGAATAATTGGATAAAAGTAACCAACCCAACTCCAATTAATTACAGACGTTCCTAATATACATGTATAGTGTTAAAATGTTTGCTGAGTTTGATGATGAAGCCTCCGCTCCGTTTTTCTGGTTATGATGAAAGATGATGTTGCTGATAAAATAAAGAAGCTAAAATGGCCATTTCGTGAGCATTTGTTGGTTAACTTGTGATATACATACATACATATACATATACATATATATATATATATATATATATATATATATATATATATATATACTGTATATATATATATATATATATATATATATATATATATATATATATATAACAGTGGATATCGGTGATTGGCGTATCGGTGAGAAGCATGCTAAGTGTATTTGATAGTCTCAAAATTTCGTTAATCTTTTAAGAATAAAATCCCGGACATTCACTGTACTAGTTACACGAAAAGTGGAATTAATTGCCTAAAGGTTTAAATCCTAATCATGCGATGTTAAAAGTGATAGATTGATCATGGTTGATGAACATGGTTGATCATGTCACTATTATGCGTCCTATTGCTACTATTGACAAGATCTCTCTGGATCGCAGCTTTCTTGCTGATATTCGTTTTGATCGTCAAGATCATTACACGGGCCACAGCAAAACACAGCTACGTAGTGTGAGCAGTATAAGAAAATCAGTGTGCAAATGCTTCTATTTCAAAGTAAGCCTGCACAATGCGCGTTTGCAAAGTATCTCATCTCATAAACGGTAAAATTTTATAATAATGAGAAGCTAAAACAGAGATATATCAGAGATACTTTAGACTGATAGGAATAAGCCGAAGTGAGCGAGAAAATATTGCATATGCTTTTTTGTGGTGTGGTTTTGAGCAGTGTTAGGCACATTTAGCTGATTTTTGGAGTCCGTTATCAAACAGATTAATGAGTGTTTGTTAAGTTATTCCTTCTAGGTTTCCTATACGGATGTGTGGTCTCAAATATAAAAATGTGGTGTCCAGTGAATAATTGGAACTTAAGCGATGGTTATAAATACTTGCGTATTCGAGTCTACAAATTCATAAATGGAAAGTGTATATTTTTAGGATATTTTTCACAAATGTGATAAAAATCTAGAAGTATCATATGTTTATATTATTGTGACCCTAAATACGTGTTACTAACAAAATTAATGAAAAAGTTAGCCATTAGCCTAATTGTTAAGCATAGTCATTCAAATTTATTAAACAATTGTCGCAATAGTGGTAATTTAAATTAGGTTTAACATATAATCCTAGAATAAATTTTTTCGTTCTAGTAAAAGTTTGAATTTTTAATAGCTTACTTGTTTTCATCCCGTGTTGTGCTCGGATGTGGTTGGACCACTGTAGAATTGGGCAACCGCAAACAATCTGCCGTGTGTACGTAAGAGGCGACTAAAGGCCGGAGCTGAGGATGGCAAGAGGGGACCCACCTCACCATGAAATAATTCCCCCAGGATTAACTGGTAACTAATCCACCTAACTGAGGAAGGCAACGGGAAACCACCTCAGAAGCCATATTTTTCCCAAGCTATAGGCTACATAAGGTATGGACAAGGCATAGACTTTGTGAAAGGATTAACTTGTTGATCTAAGGAGTTCTAATATAGAGCGAGAAAACAGACTTTGAGTATGAATATGTACCTTGAACCTGCCACTTGGCAGTGCACTGAAGAGACTTTTCAGTGTTTTTGTTTCTTCTCAGTGAATTAAAGTTATAAACAATTGCCTTTAATAAATTAACCTCATTTAGCAATCCCTGATATGTTATGATTTTACTTTACTTTGATGTTGTAGATAATAGAAAGTAAAAGTGGCTTATCAGTGAAGCTGCAATAAATAATTGCGTTACTTTTATTGTTGAAACATTTACCTCATATATCTCCTTAAAATGTGAGTGTTATTTAAAATCGGACAAAAAATTGAAATTGTTAACCTTTTGTTACGAGCACTCCTTAAATAATTAATTCTTAAAGTATTAGCAAATGTATTCATAGGAATTAAAAGCTGATCACAAGATATAAAACAGTGTAAACGGCTAAGTCCTATTTAGTGAACGAAAAACAGGAAACGGTGCAAAGTAACACAAGTAAGAATGAAACTAAGGTAGTTTACATAATCATCATCATCTACTTCTTCTTCTTCTCTTGAATCCCAGGCTAATTAGAGTCGACATAAAAATAGTTCATATAAACGTATAGTAAATATATACTAAATTATACATTAATAAAATCTTGCTCAAATGTTAAAATGTTTTAGAGATACTACACACAACAAATCCTAGGATATTATCGGCTATGTGTAAGAATTCATATTTTAATGACAATTTCTCTGTAACAGACTTGCGAGAGATCAATCTGTGTCTAGTTCACCTGATGACGTCTTAGTTCGTGAAGCGTTTAATACAAATTCCTAGAGTGAACAAAAATTCCCAAGGTTCGACTTCCGGTCGAGCTTATGCAGAGAGTAAATTCAATGCAATAAGAGGCAGACGAAATAGATAATTCACTAAACGTATCGTTAACCCTCTACTGCCCGTATTTCTGTATTTGGGATTTGTGTGTCCTACAGAATGATGTATTATTTATTATATGAAAGATCATTTCGCTCTATTCTGAGCTTTATCCTTTATTGCAGACACACAGACGTGCAGTTTTAGATTTCTTATAGTAATTGGTACTCTTAAATCGCCAAGCAATACGACTTGCTTGTAATAGCATACAGACTATTGCAAACGCAAGCTTCTCATCTTGATTACTGTACTACGAGTTTCTGGACAAGTTTCCAATCGTATCATGCACGCAGCCTGAATTCATTGTGTGATGCGTATGGTTTGTAAATTCATTGATGATTTTTCTAATATTATAGTATAGAACTTCTCCGTCTGCACAGTTTTTGTATCAGTTGATGAATGCCTTCCTCTTCAGAACAGCATAAACTCCGCTTCGAATCTTTACAACATTCTCATCAATACATTACGACATTTTGTAATGAATCATTATAAAGCAAATTTTCAAGTCATAATTCATTTCAAAATATTCGAGTCTAAATAGAGTCTTGCCAGTCCCTCGTATATAATTAGGTTAGAAATGAGTAGGCCTAATACCTGTGATTTACGAACAAGAGGATCATTTCATTCAAGAGGCTCAATATTAAGCCCCTAGAGTGAAATTAGAAGTATATAATAATGATATTAAAAAATACGATAGCAACAGTGTCCAGTGTAATTTTCAACTGCCGCTTTGTTGCAATATTTTATAATTGGCCTGTGTTGCAAATGGAGAAAATCGTCTATCCTCATCAGAAGTTGAGCTCTTCAGATTTTCTCCTGAAGACTCCTCTGTTGAGTTAAACAGGCTAAATTGGAGTGGATTTGGAGAAGTGCATAGTTTAAGGAATGAAATAAAATCGTTTGACGTTTCCATCGTTGTAGACTGTGCCACTGAAATATCTATCGTAGAAGAATGCTTGTTCCTTTGAGGGCACATCTCTGATTCAAATGGATTGACCGATTCCGTAGTAGAATCTTCTATTCCTGACTCATCTGAGTAAATTCTGCGGCTATGATATCAAATAGCGAATTGTTAACGCGAATTACGGCTGACGACTCAGGCACTATTTCTCTAACCGGTTCTGAGCAGAAGCTGCTGTTATTTTGTGGGAAACTATTGAGTGTAGTACAGTTGTTAGTATCAAAACAAATCAGCAAAGTGTTCCATAATTCTTCTGGAGTGGCAGACGTTGCCCTGCTTTGGTTCATTTTCTCGAATGCTTTATCCTGTATCCAACTTATCCAACAATCACATGTCCATGAATTTCCCTCCAATAATTCTTCTATATAGTTTTAATTCTCTGCATATTCTACATTTAGAGTGGTTAATTTATTACTTTTTATATCCAATCTCCTCAGATTGTATCCAACTAATTCTATAAAAGTTGTAGATATATCTTCTATAAAGTTATCGCTTTAAGTCTATGCCTTCAATAGCGGATTCAAATAAATCATTGTTCCCTTTGCTTTGTAACGAAGTTCTATTAGATTTCACAGTTGTAGTTATGTCAGTCCTTGTTATTTAATTAACCGACAAGTTAATATTATTAATTTTTGAGCTGAGAGCAAACATGATATCTTGAATTAGTCTGAAGAGATTTCTGGACAAATTAAGATAATTGATTTTCTATGTTCGTTGAAGGGTTGAAAGCAAAATGTCGCGTAAGTAGTTGTGACTTGCATCATATATCTCAGCGTCTCCAATGAAGCGTAGATTCTCAACCCTTGTCAGCTTGTTTCGCGATAGATCAATTCTAATTTGGCCGGAATAAGGCTTGATAATCAAGCGTGGTATGCTTCGCATTTGATTTCCAGATATATTTGAAAATTGTATTCCTTTGATATAAAATAAATCGAGAAATGACTCCAGAGCGTTTTCCTGCAGTTCTAAAATATCCAGATTGATCATAATTATTCTGGGGAAGAGTTAAATTCTTTAAGTGATTATTTGATAGGTCCAACAGTGTTAGACCCTTGAGAAAGCTGAATGAGTCGACATCAACAGCCGTGATTAAATTTTCAAATATTATAACACTTACAGCACTGTATTTTATTCTTATTATTTGTATTGTTATTGCAAATGCTAACCTTTGAATGAAAGTGATACGATTTCTGGCAAGATTTATATGTACGATATTACGCATGTTGATAAAGGAATTGTCAGGAATTTTATCAATGTTATTTTTTATTCAGTTCCAACTCCGAAATAGCAGCCAACTTCTGGATAGAATTAACAGCGTCTGAAGTTAGATTGTTATTTTTGATTGATAGCGATATCAGATCTAACTCCTCGTCAAATGTAATGTTAGTTATCCAATCAAGTTTTGTTAAGTAATTTGAGTCTAAGTAAAGGAAATTAAGTGAGTAGGACCTTTCAGAGTCTGCAATGAAAACAAAATTGTTACAAAAGTTTAAGATGTAATTATGTAGCATACCACTAATGATCTGTCATATAAACATTCTGGCAGGGCAGACGAACTCAAGGCATCTTGCATGTCTAATAATTTAATTACTTTTTAAAATGATAATTATTGCTTAAATTATTATCACAATTGCACATTTGTCACAGAAATTAAACAGAGGCCTATAGGAGGCAATTTGAAGTTATTCTGTATTGCTGGATTCTTTCGATTCACGTGACTATTTAAATAAGCTCTATAGTTAAAATTATATTTCCAGTTGGATCCAATGGTTAATCGATACGGTGCTCTTTGATGTCATTGTAAGTCTGTAATTATAAAATTGTGAAAATGTACAACTAAACTTTCAATTTTCGGATAGGGAAAGAAATTGCGAGCCAAAAAATTACCTGAAGGGATTTATCAGTCAAGCGGTTGTTCGATAATTGCAGAGAACTAATTGAAGGCGAAAAATGTATAAATATATCCTCTTTAGGCGTCATCCTTGTTAAATCATTCCCTTCAAGGGTTAATGTATTTAGAGTTTTTAGTCCGAAAAAGGCATCAATATCAACATCTTGAAGCTTGTTCCATCCAAGATCTAAGACTGACAATGAATCAAGATCAAATAGCGTTTTCTTATCAATATTTGTAATTTTGTTGTTGCTTATATTTAATATTTTGAGATCTTAAAACCCATGTAATGCACCTGACGGCATATATGTTATGTTATTTCCGTCTAAGTAGATTGTTCGAAAACCAGAAATTCTCTGTAATACAAAGAATACCGATTCATTTAGCATATTATATGAGAGGTACAACCACTGAATCGTAGCAACATTGGTAGCATTTAATGACTGAATGGATATCTCTTGAAGAAGATTGCTAGATAGATCGACAATGTAAAAGCCAGTCATTATATCGAATGCATTTCGCTCCAGCGCTACAATGCGGTTGTGAGAAAAATCCACTGTTCTACGGCCATATTGGTTCAGGTACTGAAGTAATCCTGCACGAATTACGGAAATTTTATTGTATGACAGATCCAGACTTTTCTGAGATTCCGCAATCGCCTCTTTAAATAGTCCATCCAGTAAATCATGAAGGTTATTATGAGATTATGAATAATTGGACTCGCATGAAGGTTATTTTAGATCGATGCCTTCTATCCTATAGACCAATTATTTGAATACCATTTGACATATTTAATAGAAATTGCCAAGTATATAGGCGAAACACTGAAAATGTTTGGTATATGCCGGATGCTTGAAGACATGTGAAAGTTTTTATTTAGGGTCTGTATCGGAATATATGATGATGATGATGAGTTATCCATTCAGTCGAAGCCGACTCTTGGACACTTTATGAACTATCTGTCTCCATATATCACGATTTCTTACAGCCTCCCTCAAATCCGCTGTACTGGTGTTGAGGTCCAATTCTACAGTATCAAGCCAACGCGTTCTTTGACGACCTTTCCTCCTTTTTCCACTAAACTGTCCTAGCATAATTGATTTCTAAATTGAACTCGGTCGCATGACTTGTCCAAAGTATGACAACCTTTGCTTTGTGATCTACCCTTCAAGAAAAATACTTGTTTTTATGCGATCTAGCACATCTCTATTGTTAACTTTAGCCGTCCACGGGACTCGTAACACGCGTCTCCAACAGCAAAGCTCGAAAGCGTCGATTCTCCTTCTATCCGCCTTTTTTAGCGTCCAACTTTCGCATCCATACATGTAGGTGGCAATTGGGAAGACTATCGCATTGACTATCCTGCATTTGGTAACGAGGCTTATGTCCTTACTCTTCTAAAGTTTCATCATGCCAGTCATCAAAGTGCGCCCATTGCTATCCGCCGTTTTATCTCTGGTCCTGATTCTCCGTCACGGACGATTTTAGAACCAAGAAAGACGAAATCGTTGACTGTCTCAAAATCTTCATTGTCAATTCTGATTTTGGTTTCAGCAATATCAGTTGTCATGATCTTGGCTTTCTTAATGTTGAGGAACAAACCAGCTTTTTAGCTTTCTTCTTTAACCTTTAATATGAACTACTCCAGACCTTTCCTGCTCTCCGCGAGGAGAGTGGTATCATCCGCATACCTCATACCTCAGATTGTTGATGTTTCTCTCACCAATTTTTTTTCACCAAAAGTCAACCAATATATATATATATATATTTATATATATATGAATCTTTCACTTTATGGTTATGAGAGTGTCCAATAATAAAGGTGAAGTTAATATCACACTAAATGTTACGAAATTGGAACAGGTAAGGAGTTTAAAATATTTGGGTCATACTATAACCGATGACGGGAAATGTGAGACTTAAATATGCAGTAGGATTGCACAAGCAAAAGCGGCCATTGGTAGTAGAAAAGAACTATTAACAAAAAGTCTGAAGAAAGATACAAAGATAAAGATAGTGACAACTTTGGTTTGAACCACGCCATTGCATGGTTGTGAAACATGGACCTTAAGGAAGGAAGATATTAGGAAACTGGAGGCGTTGGAAATGTGGATTTGGAGAAGAATGGAGAGGATTAGCTGGACCCAAAAGGTTACAAATGAGGAAGTCATGGGAGAGTTGGCACAGATAGACAGTTGATAAAGTATTAAGAAATAGGAAGAAGAGTTGGATATGACACATGAAGGTTTATTAAAAGAGGTCATAGAAGGAAGGATAGAAGGAAAAAGAGGCAGAGGCAGGCCGAGTATGTTAGATGATTTAAAGACCCACTCAGATGTGGACATGAAGAAGAAGTCGGAAGACATAGAAGAGTGAAAGCGTCATAAAGCTTTGACCTGCCAGTAAGCAGTGCACTAAGAAGAAGACATCTGGATAACTGCCCAGAGATACCCATGGGCTCCAATTTGTAAATCAACTTGGAAGCAAAGACGCTATCAAAACCACGTGAAAAATCAATACAGGCTATTAGGACATTCAGTTTTTTTTACAAAGAGCTACAGTATTCAGTGAAGGTATCTGAAAGTTCAGTGCAGGTTGCACTTTTTCTTGAATTCATGCTGGTAACACATGATAGGGTTGTTTCTTTGTATATAATCTAACAATTGCTTCTTGATGACAGCCTCAAAGACCTTATACTTTGCACACTTGAACGACATAGGTCTGTAGTTTTTTGGGCTGAGGTTGAACCTTTCTTGAAAATGGGTATAGTGATTGTTGATTTCCATTGATTTGGGATAATGACTGTTTGCACTATCATATTGAAGAGGACTGAAAGTGGGTTGATGTAGATGAATATTGTACATTGTACATGTATCACTAATATTCGGATAATACTGTTATGAATCAAGTACTATGGCTTATTCTTTCTAGATTTATATCATTAAAAGTTAGAAGACAGATTAAATATTATCTAAGGTAATATTGATCACTCTAACACCATACTTTTAAAACTTTAAGCATATGCTTTATGGTTTACTGACCTTGCTACCGGCTATGCTACTGTCCGCGATTTTACTTTCTGATCAGTTCGACTAATATTTTATTGCAAGACAAAGTAGAAAATGCATTCTGACCCAAAGTGAACGTGATGGCAATGAGATTAACTGGCGTTAAATAGCTAGACTACGAAACAAATTACTTAATTAGACTGACTTAGGGTCGGTCAATCTACTTAGACATTTTGAATACCCGACCGCGGTGATTGGCTGATCTGAGATTTGTTCCTGGCTCCACGTCTTTGATAACTAAACTTTACGACATAAAACCTCTTGCCGTTAAACCCATATGATCTTATGTACTTCTTTATTGAAGGCTCATTCTCAACCTTCATCAAAGTTATAGATTCAACTTATAAGGTGAGGTCATATACAATAAAATCAGTTTTAGCCTTGTAACAAGCACTCAAGGTTTAAAAGACGTTCAATTTCCAATTGCGGCCTTGTAACAAACCTTCAAGAATTTACAAAGTGTTCAATGTCTAATCACGGGCTTAGCCTTGAAGACCAATCCTAGCTCTCAAGGTTTTAAATAATATTCAATGTGTCGTCGCGGCCCTAGCCTTGAAGAATATAAACATGTATCCACAGCCTCGTCCTTGATAGCTGATCCTGTATTATCCACATTACTAACAAATCAACGCCCCGTCCTTCCCATTGGATAGCTTCACTAGCAAACCTTGAATACATAAGACCATAGCCTTGACGTAAACTCTGCAACTAATAAGGGAGACCTAGACTCAACAATCTATATCCCTATATCCAATATAGATTAACTCAACATACCTCCTGTTCACTTTCCTCTTCTTCAAAACTTTCCACACCAGTTCTCTCGGAACCCTATCATAGGCCTTTTCGAGATCCACAAATACCATCTGTATCTTCTGCCTCTCACTCCTTTTCTTCTCCATCAATTGCCTTAACATAAAGATCGGCTCTGATGTCGACCTTCCAGGCATAAACCAAAACTAGTTGCCCTTAGTGTGTGTTGAACCTCTCAACCTACTCTCCACTACTCTCCCCCATAGCTTCATTGTATGGCTCAACAGCTTAATACCTCTATAATTCTTACATTCCTAGATGTCCCCTTTACCCTTAATTACCGGCACTAAACAACTCAACCTCCACTCTTCTGGCATCCTGTCCCCCCATAAAATCTTGTCAAACAAGCACCTCAACCACTCCACTGCTCCCAAACCTACAATCTTCCACACTTCCACCGGAATTCCATACAAACCCACAGCTTTACCCTTATGCATTTTCTTCAATGCCCTCTCAACCTCTTCAACTGTAACATTCTGTACTGCCAAGTCCACAAATTCTTCGCCACCTACATCATCTTCAAGGCCTTCACTAACCCCCTCATTTAACAAATTACAAAAATTATCTCCTTAAGTTTCAACAATCTCTCCATCTTCTGTTAATACTTTCCCATTATTTCCCTTTATACATTTCACACTGCCCACATCCCGTCTTTGCTTCTCCCTTTGCCTAACTACTTGATAAATCTACTTTTCGCCATATTTGCTATCTAAATAATGATAAAAATCATCATATTTTCTGATCCTTGCCACTGCCACCACACTCTTTGCCTTCTTCTTCAACTTCATATAGTTCTCCCTTAATTCTTCTGTCCTACAATTCCTCCACTCCTTAAATGCTTTCTTCTTCTCCCGTAATACCTCCTGTACCTCCTCATTCCACCACCAAACTTCTTTTTCCACCATTTCCTACCACCCTTCACTACACCTTGCACTTCCCTACAGCATTCTCTAACTTTGTTAGATATTTTAACCCACATGTCATTAGCTGATCCCTCTAAAGTCCATTCAACATCAGCTTCCAAATTCATCTTCAATTCCTCTTCTTTTTCCTTTATTTTTCCCCATTTCACCCTCTCCCCATACTTGATTTTCTTTTTCTAATTGTCTTACCCACCCACACACAAAATCCATAACAACTAGTTTATGATGTTCTTCTTCCCATTCCCCTCTAATGACTTTACAATCATTACATTTAGCTTTGTCCTCCCTCCGTATCAACAAAAAATCTTTGCGATTTCCCTTGACTTGCTGTATAAGTAACTAAATGCTGCCCTTTCTTTACAAACAGTGTATTGCATATAACTAGGTCATGGGCTACTGCAGCTTCCAATATTGCTATACCCTCCTTATTGCTCTCATCAAATCCAAATCCACCATGCGCCACCCTGTATCCTAGCCCATATTTCCCTACATATCCATTTAAATCCCCTCCCTCTACCAATCTTTCCTCCACATCATACTCACTCAACAATTCGTCAAACTCCTCCAAAAACCTTTGTTTCTCTTCCACTCCACACCCAACTTGGGGATCATAAACACTTAACACATTTAATCTCTCACCCTCAAACACCAGTTTTATTAACATCAACCTACTGCTTTTCCTTTTAACCTCAACCACCCTCATCGACAACCTCTCATTCAGTATTACTCCAAGTCCATTCCTACCGCTACTTTCTCCTATATACCACAGCTGATATCCGTTACCCATAAGCCTTGAACTAGCCTCTTTCCATCTGGTCTCCTGTACACTAGACACATCCACCCTTCTCCTCTTCAATATGGCAGCAACTTCTCTACCCTTTCCCGTCAATGATTCTACATTTAGAGTGGCAAACCTGATAGTTTGCCTGACGAGGGATTTCGCATAATGTAGATCTGGGTGGCCCTTCAGGTCTTCCCCACCCCTACCGGGCGCGATTCCCCTAACCTTGTTGTCCGAGGCACCGTACGCCGTGCACTGATACTTTGAAGTTTATCCATTCGTTTAAGTTTTGTGGCAATTACTGGAGCCTAGGCGCTCTATTCATTACCCTATTTCATTACATTAAGTTTGAATAATATGATAATGTAGATTTGTTAAATTTGAAGTGGCGAAGGTGCAGGCATTTTTACTTTAAAGTGATGTTTTCAACCTCTAATGGGCAGTCAGCACAAGCAGGTGGGAAGGGCGTTATAGGGGTTGACTTATAGCATTTTTCATAATTAATTTAATTGCAAATCTGCGAATATTAAAAGAGAAAAATATGAAATAAATGTTGTATAATCTATGCCATACACAATGTGGAGTCTAGGTTACTTAAAAGTCGCTCCCCTCTACCACCTCAATATCATCTCTTGCTACCTCTTTTCTCAACATTTTCGATGACAAAATGACCAGTTACCGTCCTATTTCAAATGTTAACTTCATCTCTAAACTTCTTGAAAAGGTACTTTATACCCGTTTATGCACTCAGCTTGATTCTTTCCCTTCTCTCTCTCATTATCAATCTGCCTAAAGAAAACTCCATTCTACTGAAATCGCTCTTCTTTGTATACGTAATGATCTTCGCTTGGCCATGAGTAGTAAACAGGTTTCTGCCTTGTTTCTTCTAGATCTCTCTGCTGCCTTCGATACAATTCACCATGGCATTCTAATAAATAGACTTATATCTTGTTTTGGCATCTTTGATTCTGCTTTTTCCCTTCTCACATCATACGTCTGTCGTACACAATCGGTTGCTATTGGTCAAAATCGCTCTACTTAACTACCCATCCTACGCGGTGTTCCTCCAGGTTCAGTCTTAGGTCCATTACTCTTCTCTTTATATATCACTCCTCTTAGCTGCCTGCTTGCTCAGTCTTCCATAAGTTTTAATTTCTATGCAGACGACACACAACTATACTGCATATTTCATTTTCTAATCATGATTCCGATAAGAACCTTGCGCATCTCTTATCCATTCTAGACTATGTTTATTCCTCGCTTTGTGCTAACCGTCTTGCTGTTAATCCTTCAAAAACTGAATACCTTTTAATTGGCACTCCTTTGCAAAGAAATAGAATTACTAATAACTCTGTTAATTTTCAGAATCTTGCTATTTCACCTTCTCGATCCGCCAAAAACCTTGGAGTCATATTTGATGAAAATATTGACTTTAAACCCCATATCTCTTCTGTTTGTAGCGCTTCTTTCTTTCAGATTCGTCAGTTTAGGCAAATACATCCATCCCTTACTAAAATTCCGCCGCTATCCTTGCTAATTCTACAGTTCTTTCAAAGCTCGACTATTGTAATTCATTATTGCATAGGTTGTCTATTTCTTCTCTCAATCGCTTTCACAGCACTTACAAACTTCTCTTCCAAACTTCTTTTGCACGTATTGTTTGCAAGTCGTCTCGACTTCAATTTCGTTATCTTTCTCTACTTAAAAGTTTTCACTGGATCCCGGTTAATCAACGCGTAAAATATACAGTAGCACTATTAACTTTCAAAATTCTGGCATTTGGCAAGCCTTCATACTAATCTGAATTTATCTTCCCTATCGTTCCTCACGTGCAATTCGTTCCACCGATGCCAATCTTCTCACTGTTCTAAATATTCTCACATCATTGGTCAGAAGTTCATTTTCTTTCGCAGCATCTAAAATCTGGAACTTTTTACCTGCTAATCTTCGCTCTTTTTTTCTCTTTGAACGTGCTCTAGCAAGCTTAAGACTTACCTTTTCCCATCATAGACATAATAAATCTACCCTGACCATTTTTGGATCACCGGACTGGCTTTCGTTTAGGACCTCACTTCTCAACACATTTCTTTTGCAGATTGGTCTGGGTGAACTGATCTCTAGTGATGTGTGCTGTTAGAGACGTCCCTGACATCATCCCTGGATGAGGAAAAGGACGTTAAACCTCTATTATTATTAGTATTTATTTATTAACTTGGATATTGCATTAAGACTATAGTGGCATATTTTACATTTCTTCTGTAAAACTTTCAGCATATAAAATTTTACATAATGTAAACCAGACATAAATAATAATACAGTATAATTGGGAACTTTAAGTAGTCAATGACTACTTGGTTACCTGGTACCGTCATATCGGATCCGACCTCAGGTAATCACACTGACCACACTCCATAGTCAAGGTAGTCCTTGACTATCAAATCTTTCTTTAGAGCAGGGAGCTAAAGTACCTTTTACCCGTTTAAATTTTTCCAACCATTTTACTCTTGCCTGTATCTCATATATAGCCTACATGTTTTTCTCCTGTCTATTAGCTCTAATTGTGGGGCCAAAGAATATTAGTTTCAGCATCAACATTATATAAGTTTAATCAAATGAGTTAGTCTCTCCAATTTTTTTTCAAATACTGCAGCATTTGACTTTTTCTGTCCATGAAACAGATTGACAAAGGCCATAATAAAAAAATCAAAGGCATTAACTTAATCGTATTCAATTCTTTTGTCTTTATTGTCCATGTTTCTGCCGCATAAGTTACCCCTGGAAAGACCAAGATAATTACTGGTCTACCTTTTTGCTTTCTAACTCATCCCTTTGTCTCTCCAGATTATCTTAAATAAATTCATAGCGTTTATCCTAAAGGATCTTCTATGTATTTCAATAGAGCATTCTCCGTTCTATTCTGTTGTTGAAACAGAGAAACGATGAACTTGACCTTAAGGACATCGCCTATCCTTTAAGTACAAGCGAGTCCAATTATGCAGAAGATATAATTTTTGTTTATATATATATATATATATATATATATATATATATATGTATATATATATATATATATATATATATATATATATATATATATATATATATATCTACATTATATGTGGACAAATATACAGACTGGGGCATAAAAAAATAATCCCCTAATGAAATATGAATAACTTTGTCAAATTCAAAATATTTTACAAAATTATCAGAGCTTCTGAAGTTGAAATTTCTGCATATATCCTGCAAACTTGATGACAATATATACAGTAGTAACTAAATTACAACCTTTCTAGGAAAAATATGCTAAACTAAATTTTAACAAGGCTTAATTAAACAAAGGTACCGGAAATTTTCTTCTAAATGTAGGAATTATTTTTACTGAAGGAAGCATTTAAAATCTTTTATTAGTTAGAACAGCTGAAATGCATTGTATGCTTCAAGCTCTTCAGTTCAGATGAAATACATTTCCAGCAATAATCGGCCTAAGTAGACCCTGCCTAGGCTACTGCAACACTGAGACTACAGTAAGCAAATTACCGAGCCGAAATAATAAACCTGGCCTTGCAGCAAGAGAAAAGAGAATCGATTGATTAATCGAGATATATAGACTTTATTTCACCAATACATGGCAGTTTCGAACAAAGCTATAGAAAAAAGAAGGAAAAATAAACGAAAAGAAACAACACTTTGCATACAAGTACAGCTAAGCAATGCAAACCTAGTAGTTTACAAGTGACAAACAGAATCAAATCAACTCAATTATTCATTAGAATATTCAATATGTAGCATTTTGTCAACGTAGATCCAAAATTTTAATCGTACTTTAGCAACAGAATCAACAAACGAAATATTATATTTCCTTTGTAAACTTTCAAATTCTAAATAATCTGGATGATCTAATTCGATCCCTTTAATAATTTTGGCATCCAATACTAATTTGTTAAAAAATTATATCTATGGTATTCATATAAGATACTCAAAGGCCAAAAACCAAAATAATATTGACACCACATAATTACTTCCTTGTCAGTCGTATGAAAGATCTTCGCAAAGATACTGTCATATGCTCTACTCATACTCTTTAAGTCTGAATCTCGCAAGGTGGCAGCAGCAGTGCCATAAAGCAATGCTGATACACCATTACTATCAATCAGTTTAAGAATGACATCTTCAGATGCTTTTGTTCCCAGCCTTCCTAAAATGGTGTTAGCAGCTCTAAAAATTTCCCTTTTGATTCTTCCCATTGGCATTTAAAATTTTTTGCCTTACAAATAGTGACTCCTAAGTATTTAATAGATTCCACCCAATTAATTGCAACTCCTTGAATACTTAAAGGTGAGCATGAATAGCTACACCTTGGGCCTATTCTTATACAATGGCATTTTGACACATTTATTGGCAAATCTAACTCATTGAAAACATTATCACATATATCAAACATAAGCTGTAAATCAGTAACCGATGCACTAATCAAAATTAAATCATCAGCATACATGAAGCTGTTAAAGCATTTATAATTAACAAAGCATCCTAAATTAGATTGCTCTAATACACTCAATATATTATCCACAAATAACGTAAATAAAATGGGTGACAGAACTCCTCCTTGTTTAACACCAGATAATAGAGGCACACAATTAGACATACAATTTTTCCATTTAACAGTTGTAGAGTTTTTGGAAAACCAATTTTCTAGCACATTTAATACACATTTATTTACACCTCTGTTCTGCAACATACATAAAATTCCATAACCATTGCATTTATCAAAAGCTTTTTTCAGATCAATTACCCCAATATTTACTGTAGTGTTTCTATTATTGAAGTAATTAACAACTTTTCTAAGATTATGCAAGGCGTTAGTGCATCCGACTTTTTGTTTAAATCCAAATTGCCGTGTGGAGGTTTCTAAACTAACATACCTTAAAATACAGTATTCAAAAATTTTTGATATTATTGGGCATATCGTTATTCCCCGAAAGTCGTCAGCAGACATGTTTCTTTTGTGATCCTTAAATTTCGGTATTGGTGTAGTAATGCCAACCCCGAACTCATCAGGAACTTTTCCCAACTTCAACATTATATTAAATAGAGTTCTTAGAATTATAATTAAAGACGGATGTGCATAAGCAATATGCTCAATTGTTAACCCATCTGCGCCGGGAGCTTTGTTTGCTTCAGTGCTATTAATTGCTTTATCAATGGCTTCAACTTCAATATGGCATTCATTTTCTGTATTTTCATAAACCCCCTTTTTACAAAAATAGCGATCCCGAAAAGTTTGGTGCTTTTCTAATGAGTTTTGTGTGCAGGCATTTTTTATATTATTAGCAAGAGCGTTGGCAATCTCAGTATCTTTTTTAAATCCTTCTACAGTAACATCATTTTGGGTATTTTTTTGAAAGAAGTAACCTTTCCAGCATTTCCAAAATTTTGAACCATTTGAATTTAGTAGATTATTTCGTAATTCAGCTGATACATTATTTTTATACTTCAGCTTATTCTCATTTAACGCATTTCTATAGTTTCTCTGAGCTTTAACTTTCAAATCAAACAGGTTGCCTTCGTTTGGTTTACCTGCATTTTTCCAATTATTAAAATGTTCAATGGAATCGTGTTTAAATATATCTAAATTTTCATCCCACCAAAATTTTCGTACACCATTTTTACCTCTTTGTTTTATAGTTCAGATAGCACAGGTTTTTAAAATATTAATTACATTTCTATATATGATATTAATACCAGCTTGATTAAAGATATTGGGACTTTTTTCGTATAACTTGTCAAGATCATGATTATTGAGCAGTATGTATAAATTATAAAACGCACTTCTAGTTAATTCATAGTAATCAGAGGTAGATGAGCCACGCCAGTCAAAGTTGTATGTGGAGACAAAACGATTTACATTTGAGTCATTAGTGTTAGTAATTTTAAAGCAATGCTTTAACACATCTGGTTTCATATTTAATACAACTGGTAGATGATCAGAGAAATTATCTGCTTGTTCAATGACATCCAATGACGTAATGAAACTAGGTTGTGTATCTGTTACTAGGAAATGATCAATATACGAATACGCATTTCGAGTTTTCACTCCAAAGGTGTATTGAATAGGGCAATCATCAATAAGACGGTTACTAACTATTACTAACCAGATGTATTAACCCCATATTTCTAAAGAAATTGTTTATATAATTTGCTAGGGTCGGATTTCAATAGGATATTATGATTAATATCACCTCCAATTATCGCGTAATTAAATTCCACATTAGCAATATCTGACTCAATTGAATGAAGTGTAAACTCCAACTCATTGCGGTCGGCAGCACTCTTACAACTTGGCAGATATACATTGACCAGCAGTAGTTTATCTATTGTTATAGCAATATATCGCTTGCTGCACATAATTATATTAACATTCGATACAATATTACAAAATGATTTTCTTATAAACATACTAACACCTCCATAATTTCTACCTCTTAAAATACCTCTACCTAACACATGGTCCATGGCAGAAGATACATAAATATTATACTCGGTACTAAAACAATCAAAGTTAGATAACTGATCATTTGTTAACCAATGTTCTTGTAAATATATTATGTCAATTTTATTAGTGAAACATAAGTTTTTTAGCATCAAAATTCCCTGATTAAATCCATGCATGTTATATGTTACAATTTTTATAGCATCAATTCCATTGAGGCTGATTTCAGACTCAGTATTGGTTCGCTCAGCACTACTCATTATCAGAATTAGTTGTTCCCTGTTTTACTTTAAAATACCCAGTCTCGAATCTTAATACTAGGTGCCCACACTTCCTTTGACAGGAATTTATCAACGTCATCAGCATCAATATTTACCCGAAAGGCGTATGAATCACTATTTTTGCATTTGACTAGAAAAACATTATTTATTTTAATACTGCAACTGTTTAAATATTGATGAATTTGCTCACATGTGGTTTCAGTAGACAGATTACTTACAAAGAAAATTTTACTTTTCTTTATCTCTTTGGCAGCTTTCAAAGCACACGAGGTATTGGTGCCGATGACTCTGAAAGAATTAGTCTTAGGTAGAGGTTGAGGTCTAGGTGGTTGTTGTAGACCTGGTGATGATCGAGGTCTCTTGTTAGATGCTTGTCTGGTTTTACTGTAGGAAACCTTAGTAAAACCATCATTGTCGGTGTCGTAAGAGACCGATGCTCTGCTGTCATTCCTGGCACCTGACTCTACAATCTCTGACCACTTTCGGACTGAACCACCGACATCATCCATCACTTGATGCCTCACCTTGTCCGACGCCTGTTTTACCCGTGTTGATCCTTCCACCTCAGAATCATTGAGTGACAGTATCTTGTTCTCAAGACTTGTTAATTTGCCAATAACCACCCCAAGTCCTTCAGGTTGAAGAGCAGAGTGTTTGAGTGTAGATGAGTGAGCAAGACTATCCAACTTCTTATCCAATGTATCCAACCTGTTCAGGACGTACCGCAAGTCCCCCTCCTCAAGTCTTGCCGAAGGAAGATTATCCACGTTTAATGTAACAAATTTAGGAAGCCTATCCTTAAGTAAATTTTCATCAATGAAGCTGAAAACATTGAAAATGTCATTCAGCTCCGTCTTAGTCTTGTTCTCGTTTAGCTTCCTCTTCGCAGGTTTAGGCCACTTATCTAATCCTAATCCGTCCACAGATTCAACTAATTTCTCCTTTGCTTCCGTGATATCTGTGGCAGAAAAAAAAGTCGCCTATAATGCTCTGTAGATTGGTGTTAGTCAGTTTTCCAAATTTACATTGTAAGTAGCATAGTAACTCGCAGGCTATCATTGCGGTAGGCCTATTGTTGTCGGTTATATCTACATTACTAGCAGCTGTTTCAGCCATAATGGCAAGCGTTCCAAATAAATAGTAGTGTAGACTATAATATACACGACTATATATTATAGACTAATCTCTAGTACGGAGTTTTTAAATAACACTGTATATTTTACTTTATTTAATAAATAAACACGTCGCCATATTGGCTGTGTTACCATCATCTAATCATATCATAATTATATTAATTATATCATTATTAATTATATCATTATTATTATATTAATCATATCACTATTATATTAATCATATTAATTACCATCATCTAATCATATCATATATAGTTATTGTTCCGTTTCAAAACACTGCAAGCAATCACTCAAGGCGAAGGTGGTCATTTTGAGCATCTACTAAAGAGATGACTCGACCCTATAAGTAAATGGCCTTTCCAGGGCCTTTAAATAATTAAAAAGGAACAACTGACTATTTAAAGTACCTTATTAAAATTGCTTTTAGCACTTTTTCGTGAAACGCTTTAATGTTGTTACTACTGAAGACATTTTCACCAAAATTGCGAGTATATTCAGAAATTCCTCCTCTAAAAGCTCCGTAAAATTAATTTACATATGTTGCGTGTTGTGACAGTTATTAAGATTTCGTTAAGGGGTTATTTTTTCCCAGTCTGTAGTTCCGTTTTCTCTCTTCCTCGTTTTCACTTTGTATTCTCTCTATCGTTATTATTCTTTGTTCGCTTTCCGCCGTTAATACCTATATTGTTCCAGCTGCATATCGAGGATTTTCTTAGCAATCTATCATCAATTCTAACATCAACCTTCAATTCATGCATGCCTGCTTGTCTCTTGATATCTCAGCATGCAGAGTGGATATTGCTGGCGACACAGTGCATCATTTCATCACATCTTTCTAAATTCCATTAGGATCCGTATTTAAGAATTCAGTTTTAAAGATTACTTACAAATCAATTTAATGAAACTTTTAAACAAGCGGATGATGTGCTTCCGTACTCCAATACTCCTTATTGTGTTCAATGATAATTTACACAGTCAAGGTCATTGCATTTAATGCAGGCAATCAATCAGCAATGCTGGTCTTGATTTGAATTTCGCTTTTACTTTACGTCCTCAGTACAGAGTGGTCCAGAATAAATGAAACTACTTTAAAGGCTAATAACTTTGACTAATTTTATTCAATCGTCTTATTTTGTATATATATATATATATATATATATATATATATATATATATATATATATATATATTGTATTTTGTACATTAAATAAAAGACAATTCTCTCTTCTATTAATTTGATAAATATCTCAGAGATTCTATTACACATGTTTTAGGAATTATAATTAGTCGCCGATATGTCATTTTCAATGAAATTGCGTGAAAATTCAAAATCTAAAAATTATGAATTGAAGATTTTGCATTAGGCCTTAACTATTTCAAAAAGCGCATTACAGTTTCTCTCAATGTCCTAAATGAATTGAGAATTAATTGAAAAAATATTCAATGTGTCCACCATGTGCCCGAAGAACTGCATTCACCCGCTGGACCACTGATCAATTGCTGAGTCCACGAGTGTCAGACTGATCTCAGCCCAACGCAGGACAATGACTCGTTTCAAATGTTCATCGTCGTGAATTGGTTCATGATAGACTAATTGCTGAAGACAGTAGTAAACGATCGAATAGTAAATCGGGTTCAAATCAGGGGGGGGGGCTGTTAGGTGTCCAGTTCTACGGTTCAATTAACACTGGCAGGTTTACTTTCATACAGGCGATCATATGACATGAAAATAACATATCGGCGAATAATGATAGTTTCTTAAACATATGTAATAATGTCTCTTAGATATCTAGCATATTAATAGAAAAGAGAATTGCCTATAATTATTCCTATCAAATGAAACGTTTGAATAAAAATTATCAAAGTTATTAGCCGTCAAAGTAGTTTCATTTAATCTGGACCACCCTGTATATTGGCAGTGTGACCTCTAACCCATCTATCCTTCCTGAAACCGGCTCATAGGTCTAGCCTGACACTTTGTATACATGTATATGACTTTCATATATATCATTACTAACTTTCAGTAGTATCCAGCTTGCACGATAAATGAAAATGATAGTTTACAGGAATTTCCAAAAGGACTTTACCCCTTAAATCGTTTCTCACTAAGTATGCAATAATTTACTTAACTAAATACAGGATATATACGACGAGGCCCACTGCTCAATATGCAACAAAAATATCTTTTCTATAGCTCTCTCTCTCTCTCTTTCACGTTTTCTGCCAAATGGTAGGTCCATGAAAACTATTACTCCTAATGCACTGTATTTTACTATATTGCGTCAAGCAGAAAATTTGGTGTAATTTACCTCTACACAAAGCGCTATGCCTGATCATCATGTAAATTATCATTAAATTGGCGCCAAAAGCAGGGGCCAAATTAATTTGGCGCCTATTTGTGCAGAGTCTGCAAGAGACGTCCCAGACATTGCCTTATGGCAAGGTACCGGACATTAAATTCTTATTGAATGATTGATTGATTGATTGGTTGATTGATTGATTGTAATGTAGACTTCTACTAATAAAAGAATTTAATCAATATTTTCAAAAATTACACAAGAATGTGAAACATCGTGACTGTGAAATAGTAATCACACCTGAATATGCCGAATCCTCACAGTATTGTGGATGATAATACCATAGACTATTTGACTACCATTGCTATCAAATTTGGGAACTTGAAGAAGTGATGCGTGTCCATCACACATCACAAAGTAGTCGCCAAAAATCTCAGTAGCACATTGGCAAATATCAACCGGAATGATTGGACAGGCTTGTCTGCCGTGGTTAAAAGAGAGAAAGAAAATCCAAATGAATATCTTACCGCTAAGCTCTGATGCCATTCTGCAGAGAGGAAATGTTACTATGATGAATGTTATGATCAAATTCTTGATATCGTCTAAAAATAAATGGAATCAGCGTCACCATCTTCTCCTAAATCCCAGTTTAACCAGGGATGGGATACGAATAGAGAGTACAAAATAAATGCAATGCTTGGATAAAATCAATATAATTTCAACGATTAAAGTTTTTACTACTTTAATTAAATAATCCATTCATAAACTATAACTGATATCTGAATGTCACTAGTTCAAATAATTTTATTATATTATTATTATGAAGACTTTCTGCAGTCACACTGTGCAGATTACTTTAAATCAAATTGTAAGAGTATAGCAATTATATTGTTTGGTAACACTGTTAAGTTATGTGTACAGTTTACTTACCTATTTCTCAATTGTTGGTTGGTGACCTTTACCCTATATAGTTTTGAGGTGGTAGCCAGCCCAGCTTATTGCTCTCACTCTCGCTTGCTGGCTGTCGATGTGGAGTCATCGATTTGGACGACTTCTCCAGGAGACTTTATCCTCTTTTGCACTGGCGGTATACTTGGTCTTGTGTGCTAGATGTTTGTCTGAGCTTAAAGCTAAGTGTTTTCCTACTTATATGTGTTGAATGCTGTCCCTAGATATCTAAACATGACGCTATAATTTTTATTCTAGAATAAATTTATATTTTATTATCAACTTTGTTGTGAGATAATAATAATAATAATAATAAAGGTTTACCGTCCGTTTCCTCATCCAGGGATAATGTCAGGGACGTCCCCAGCAGCACACATCACTGCAGATCAATTCACCCAGACCAATCTGCAAAAGAAATGTGCTGAGGAGAAGTAAGGTCCTAACCGAAAGCCAAACGGTGATCAAAAATGGTCATGGTAGATTGATTATGTCTATGGTGGGAAAAGGTATGTCTTAAGCTTGCTAGAGAATGTTGAAAGAGAAAAACAAGAGCGAAGATTGCAATGTAAAGAGTTCCAGATTGTGAGTGCTGCGTAAGAAAAATAACGTATCTGTATATGAGATAGTAGCGCCTAGCTTTAAGTTAGCTTAATTAGTGGTGCGCCTACTATTTACTAAGAATGGAGAATGCTACTCGTTTTACGAGCCAAATCAATAACTGAGGAGGTTTTTCTTGTATTCAGTACTTTTTCACATCCTTTGATCGATGGAAAAACACCTTAATGTAATAGAACGTTTAACGAACACATCCACCTCAGTTTCCAACAGTACTGTCTAAGTCTTGCAAAGAAGAGAGCCATAAAGGAGGATTAGAAAGTATTCAATAACTGAAATTATTTATAATCTCTGTCAATGTGTTGTTCAAACACAGTTTCATGTCACATAACTGTTCGTTTGGTTACCATGCCATCTCTTCTATGAATGCCTTTCGAGCAGTTCAGCCAGCATACGATGTCCTTATTGATGCTCATCGCCGTAATAATCAAAGCATCCAGTTAACCTCGCTCTTTATCTGAAATACCTTTTCGTTATATTTTATTAACCGTGCCCTACAAATTTTTATATCGCTCTTATAGATTACTTAATGATGACTTTGAGGTTCCTCTTTCATTAAGCAACTACTTGTTAAGCTGTCGAACCGCCAAAAAAAGGCTTCTTAGATTATGTCTTATGTTTTATTTATTTTAATTATTTTATGATATATTTGTTGTTCTTCGATCTTAATCATTTTGGATATTGTGTAGAGGAATTTTATCGCCACAATACAAACTGAAGCTGTATCTAAACAATGAATAATATACTTAAGCCTATAAAAATATAGAGTTAGAGGAAAAACCGAGACATGGGATGCTGGATGATCTGATAACAAATCATATATAGAGAAGAAAGGAAGGCTGAGGATAGAATTGATTGAAATAGTTATATGCAATGGACCTGCCGTTAGGCAGTACACTAGAATACACATAAATAAAGCATATTACATTTAATGTTGCAAACCACTATCTCTATTTCATATTATCTCTATTAGAGTGTAGTGTTTTTTGTTGAGTATAAAAGGTCGTGATGCCTTATTTAGTTAAATAGTTTAACTTGGTAACTTTATTGCTATACATTCTAATCTACGGAACAGTTATTTTTGAACTATGAATTATTACGTGTTGTCAGCTATCACTGAAATATACGAATTTAATGTATGCTGTTCATATGTATCTGCATATATATATATATATATATATATATATATATATATATATATATATATATATATATCTAATAGTTTCTGAGAGATGATTGAGGTTTTTAGGTAATTTACTGAGAATGTCTGAGGATGGATACGCAAAGACTGCAGTTAATTGGAAGCCAACTCAAGGAAAATAGAAACGAGGAAGACCTAGAAATACTTGGCTAAATACGATCAACAAGGATTTGAGAGCATTAAACATTTCATGTGAAGACGCTGTGAAGATGATAGAAACGAATGGAGGAATGTTGCCGCCCTATGTTCTGTACAGAAGTCAATGAAGCGATGATGATGATGATGATATATATATATATATATATATATATATATATATATATATATATATATATATATAATATACATTATATATATATATATATATATATATATATAGAAGCTCACTTTTTGTGTTTAAGCTGACGTCAAGATTTACAGCTTCATTATATTGGTAGGACGCTGATCGAATTAGGTGATGTATGGAAAGTTCTCTGAAATAAAACTCTTTCGGTTTAGAAAAAGGACTTCTATATTTCAGTGCATTTCAAATTTAATTCTAACGCACATTGCGCAGAGGACCTTTATGTTGCTTTGAATACTATTTTCATTGCATGACATTTTTAAACATTGCATAAAAAACAATTTCCTCAGTTAAGATCTGTGTTCATGTTAATTGTACTACTAGGAAATAATTTGGAGTAAGTAGTGGTAAGATGATGCTGGAGAGCAAACTTTATTTGATACTCTATCTGGTAATAATCTCATCAAATTTTAAACCTCCGCCGATTGTAGTCAACTCCCACAATTTAAATCAGTGCCCAAGGCATCCAGGTCAACCCTCATATGGGGGCACGCACGCACACCCCGGGACATCTTTTATAGGGTTGGGGTTGGCTGGGCTGGGGTGGTCTGTGTATTTAAAAATGGCACTTGACTCCAATCGGCGGGGTTTAAAAATTAATTCAGTAAAGTAATTACCGTCGTCATTCTGTCATTCCATCATTCCCTGCTGCTAAAAATGATTCATAAATTATTGATTTATTTAATTCTTTAAATATTGACATTAATTACTCAGTTAAGATTTACGTTCGTGTAGGCCTAAATGTACTTTTACGATTCGGGCTTTAATTAGCGTAACTACTAGTAAGATTTTTTGGAGAAGCAAGCATTACCACATTCGTTATCTGATAATTTACCATCAATGATCATTCTACTCTAACAGGTCGCTCCTATTTAATTCTTATTAGGTTTATAGGAACAGAGTTATTGATATCCTAATCTCATTATCAATATATAAATGCAATTGACGATGAAATCTTTAGTATGAAATTCTAAACACATTTATAATAGCCGTTGTTAGGAATAAACAACAGTAAAATCTCTGCTAAAAAGGTTTATAGATCACTTCATTCAAATTTCACATTTAAAGTTTCAAAAAGAAAAGCTGAAGAAATGGATTATTGAATATGTGCGATAGAAATAATATTTCATACTATACGACATGCACACTTTTCATTGAATAATAGGCCTATGCCAAATTTTCATTATAATGGATAATACTCTATAAATGAAAGTGATAGATGCTTAATGTGAAGCTTAAAATAAGCAAATAAGCAGTATACATCATAATATATTAATGGATTTTTGAGCAAAGGATTGTTATAGTTATACCGTTATTACCTTGTTATAATGTAACGTAGTCATGTTATTGCAGTTGTAGCGTTGTTGTAGCAATACCGCCGATATGTTGTAGTTTTTGCAGTTATATCGATGATATGTTGTTGTGGTTATTTCTCTGTCATGTTGTTGTAGATATATTGTTGTTATGTTGCTGTGGTTTTATAGGAAGAATAGTAGAACTGATATTATAATCAAGTAAGTAGGACGCGGACTTTGAACTCAACCTAGTAGTTATTAACAATATCCTTGTCGTTCTAGTGGAAACGTTAAATTTGCATTAGCGTTCTTATCTCTATATAGTCTATTGCTCGTGTTCTGTTCGGGTTGTTTGAAGAATTGACCAACTGGTGACTGCACATGTTGAAGAAGGCGACTACAGCAATAAGATACACACCAACGTCAGAAAGGGCATTCGGTTGGTGAGCGCCTAAGCTCCATAAACTGCTATAGTAATTTAAAAGAATGGAAAGTCTCAAATAGGGGACTGACTGATGGATGATATGACGCAGGACAGAGAGAATTTGAGACAGTCTATTCGAATCCCGACCCTAGTTAAACTAGGATTCAAGGGAATATGACGATGATGATGATGGTGATGATGATGACCTCTATATATTTCTTACAAGTTATAGAGAGAAAATAAGATTCAAGCGACACTATTTCATTCTAACTTAAACTTTCCCTGGTAAATTTTCACACGACAAAGCACTGAATAGTACAATCTAAATGGCTAATAATTATTGATTTCTATCGCCGATTACGTGACCGTAGTAATCATTTCAGATTTAATTGTAGTATAACTAATAAATGTTTAATTAAATATACTGTAGTATTCGCTGTAAGCATTGCGTGCAACAGTAACGAAGTGTGCTTAGAGGTGTGCGTGTAAATCTGGGTGTCATCAGCGTAAAAGTAAAATTTCAGCATCGAATCAGTTAGTATGATTAAATTAGCAAGATAGTGACTTAAGGGGGGGGGTTAAATAAGGTGAAAAGGAGGGGGAAAAGAACAGAACCCAGAGGTATTCCACAAGAAAAAGTGCAGGATGATGATAAAGTGCTTTCAATAAGTACAGATTGCGTACGCTGTGATAGGTATGAAAAGAGGAGGCCATGAGCCTTGTCAGAGATTCCTTTCAGGTCTAGAAAGGAATATATTGTGGTTTATGGTGTCAAAAGCAGCAGAGACATCGAGAAGAACTAGGACAGTTACATGCTGTGCGTCCATGGCTAGACAAAGATCATTGTGGATCTTGGTTAGTGCAGTTTCACTTGAGTGGAATTTACGATAGGCAGATTGTAAAGGTGAGATTGATGAGAAAGAATCGAAATGGAGTTAAAGACGTGATTATAGAATCCTTTCGAGGACTTTGGAAATGAAGTTAAAATTTTAAATTGGCCGATAGTTGGAAAGCTCATTTTTAGGTAAGGAAGCCTTCTTCAAAAGAGGAGTGACAACGGATTGTTAAATGAGATTGAAAGACACCTTCACTAAGGCAGAGATTTATTAAGTGAGTAATGGGAGGGACAAATTCATCGATGCAGGATTTGATAAGTTTAGTTGGAATGAGATCCAGAGGAGAGGATGAATCAGACGAGTTAAGAATTGCAGCAGTAACTCCTTGATGAGTTGTAAAGCGAAAACCTGATAATGTTGGTGGGGAAGAGTGCAATTATCTGCAAATGAAAAATTTAAAGTAGAAGATGGTATAGAGGAGCAAAGATTGGTAATTTTTTCACTTAAGAAATTCAGGAATGATGATTTGAGAGTGGTAGATGCGACGTCGGAAGGACAATTTTTAGGTATATTTCTACGGAGCAGAGAATCCATAATAATAATAATAATAATAATAATAACATACATTACAGGGTGAGTAAAAATGATTACACAATCAAACAATCAATCAATAAGAATTTAACGTCCGGTTTCTCGCCATAAGGCAATGTAACTAGATGTAACAAGGCATTGTAACAAGGCATTGTACTAGTGACTTTTTACACCTGCTGTACTAGTGACTTTTTACACCTGCAAAAAGTTTGAATATCTCGGAATAGCCTTCGGAATGCTAGGGCAGCCTTGTTGATTCCAGCTTGGGGTACTCTCTCCCAGATTGATTGTAGCACTTCCTGAAGTTCTGTCTTATTCTTAGGCTTCGGCTGGTGTTTCTTATAGAGAAGCTGCATGGTTCCCCAGATATGGTAATCCAGAGGATTTAGATCGGAAGAGTTTGGAGGCCATTCATTGTTCTTGATGAAATCCGGGTTTCTCTAGCTGATCCATTCCTGTGCATGACGAAATGCATTAGCCGGAGCACCATTCTGCTGAAAGACGAAATCATTTGGTAGAAGAGCACAGTAATCATCAAACAACTCCGGAAGCAAAATGCTGATGTAATACTGAGAGTTCACCTCTACCTTCTCGTGAATGAAGTGCAATCTGCCCTTACCGTTGTAGAAAACGCCATTTTTAGGTAGAAATTGGGGGTTGCTCTGCTGAAACGTGCACAACTGGCCAATCTATGTACCAAAATGGATGAAAATAGGCCACCCCTTCAGAAATTAGTCCTTTAATAATTGGTAAAAGTTTTATTGGAAAATATTAACATTAGCCTGAGATATTCACACTTTTTTCAGGTGTAATATTTTTTTACTCACCCTGTATAGTTGAACGATCAATACGTAGCTATCTATCACCTTTAATGCCATATGTCAAATCCATTAGGCAATTTATTCCATTTTCCGAGTCCTTTACTAGTTCCTCAAAGGCTTACTTTATTTTCCAATACTTCAAACAATGCTCTTGTGCTTTTAATTTATCAACAAAATAAATAATCTACTGTTTTCTCTAATCTCTGAAGTGCTTTTCAAAGAATTGTGATGCACTGTCCTTAATGTATACTAATACAGAATTAGAAACACTAATAGCCTCAGAACTGCCGTGACCAGTCAATATTCTAAGACTACTCCATTATATTTAACAAACTCCTATCAAGGGGGGGGGGGGTTAGTGTCGGAGTTTTAACAGCCCCTGCCTTACCAGAGCCTTGGGCTCTAACTAAGAGCCACTACAAAAATCTGTCTTCCAAAAACTCTGTTTAAATTATATTACTGAGTGCCTTTACAATACAGGTCAAGGCCCTACAATCCAGCTATTTATTAATAGAAAAATAGATTCAATACGGTATAATATTCCGTTGTACTAATTCACTTATTTCAAAATAGGATTTTAACTTAAATTTTGTTCAAACAGAAGTTGGACTCTAAGTGCCAGAGTGCACTATTCCTGCATTCTTTCGAGTAGCAAAGCGTATACAAGTAAAGATACAATTAGCAATACAAATATATAGAGGTAAAGATACAATTTTCTATGCAAAGCCGGAGCTTTAGTCACAGCGAGCAATACTAAGCGGACATATCGGCAGATAAGAAAAGAAACAATGGAGCAATGATACTCAACGTAACACATTAAATGAATAGCTGATTCTAAGGCAAGTAACCAGTTAACGTAGTGAGCGATGTTGAATAAACGAATCAAAGTAAAATATTAATAATAATACACTCGAACGACATTCAATAAACAATAAGATATTATGATATGTAAAAAAAATATCCATGATGACATTGAAGACCGATTCGGAATCAATCTAAATATCAATCTCTGAGATTTATGCTTTGTAAGATTTGTTCAAATAACTATCATCAGCTGCTACTCACTTAATTGAAACACTGGTTGAAAGAAATGCTAAAAAGGCTAAGGTTAACGATAGTTTCCTCGCTCGAAAGCAATGTCAGTGACAGGCGAGCCCAGGATTTAAACTCCGCACATACTGATCCGCGGTCGAATATCTCACCGACTCCGCCACTGGCTCCAGCCAGTTTAGCGAGCCATAAATTAGCATCTGACCAAATTTTGTCAACTCCTCGATGATGCTCTTTTTGGGAGAATCGCATCATCAATAAAGTGATGTTCACTAGCGTGATGTTCAATAAACTGGCTGGAGCCAGCGGCGATTTCGATAAGATATTCAATCGCGGATCAGTATGTGCGGGTTTAAATTCCGGGCTCTCCCCTTACTGACATCGCTTTCGAGTGAGGAAGCTGACGTTAACATTTAGCTTTTTTAAAGTGATGATCACTATTGCAGACGCACTAATGTGCAGTTTAGATTGCGTATCATTATTTAGTTCTTTTATGTCATTGATCTATACGGCTTGATTGTGGGAACAATTCTTGTAAAGTTAAATTTCCGATCTTAATTGCTCTGCCCCGAGGAAAATCCACGCATTTTGCATCCTATTTCACCACAGCACTATTTCATCGTAAGATTCAGAAGTACCGTAATTTCGTTGAATCTTATAACGTCCACGTGTGTAACTTTTCCGCAAGTCGGAGTTAAATATTACTCTCTAGAAACGCACGAACTCTATGAAGAATCATTTATCATACCAAGCCAGTTATTTCCAGTCTTATTTAAGAAATATCTGTCATAAATCGTCAAGTACAAAATAAATTCAAATAAAAATTTGCATCAATATTCTTTAGCAAAAAATTGAGCAAGTTATTATTTAGGGAATTTTAACAAAAAGTGGAGTCCATCTTCCCACAAAGTGCAGTATTCTTCCTACACCAATGTTGAATTTATATATACATGAAAATAGCAATAGGGTATATCAGAGCAATCATAGCAATATAGCCTAACGTTATTCTTAACTGCCACTTTGTTGCGACATTTTTTGACTGGCGTGTATAGTAAATAAGAAAATCGTCGATCTTTCGTCAGACGTTGATCTCGTCTGTTTTTCTCCTGATATATCCTCTATTGAGGTAAACTGACTCCAATGTAGTGAGTTTGGTGAAGTTATGAGATTGAGGCGTGACCTGAAATCGATAAACGTTTCCATTGTTGTCAACTGGGTCTTTGATAAATCTATCACCGAAGAATACTTATTCCTTTGAAGGCACTACTCTGATTCGAATTGTTTGATTAATTCCGTAGTATAGTCTTCTATTCGGGTTCTACCTTGAATGATTTCTGCATCTAGGATACTAAGGAATGAATTGTTCATACGAATTACGGCTGACGATACAGGTACTAAACGATTCTGCGCAGAGGCTGCTATTATTTTGTGTAGAACTATTAAAAGTAGTGTAGTTGATAGTATCAAAACAAATCAGGAAAGTATTATGCAATTCCTTTGGAGTGGCACAGGCTGCCCTGCTCTGGTTCATTCTCTCGTATGCATTATGATGTATCCAACTTATTCGGCAATCGCATATCCAAGGGTTTCCCTCCAGTAAAAATTCTACTACATAGTTTAACTTACCCATGTGTTCCATATTTAGAGTGGTTAAATTATTGCGTCTTAGATCCAATCTCCTCAGATTCTGTCCAATGATTTCTATGAAAGTTGGTGATATCTCTTTGATGTAGTTATCGCTAAAGTCTATGTTTTCAATGACGGATGCAGAAGAAACATTGTTCACTGTGTTGGATAACCAAGTTCGATTTGATTTCTTAGCTATATCGGTTCCTTTTATGTAATTAACCGACAAATTAATATTAAAAATTTTTCCTCTGAGAGCGAGCACGGCATCTGGAATTAGGCTAAAGAGATTTCTGGACAAATTAAGATAATTGATTTTCTTCGTTCGTTTAAGGTTGAAAATAGAATTTTCAGTTATGTAGTTGTGACTTGCATCATATTTATCAATGTTTCCAATGATATGTAGATTCTCAACCGTCTTCAGCATGTTTCGAGATAGATCAATTGTAATTTGACCAGAGTAAGGACTGATAAGCGTACGTGTTATGCTCCCTATCAGATTTCCTGAAATGTTTAGAAGATGTACTCCTTTAATATAAAACAAATCTGGATATGACTCTAAAGCATTATCCTGCAGTCTTAAAATATCCAGATTGATCATATTATGAGGAAGAGTAAGTTCTTTAAGCGATTGTTTGATAGGTCCAACAGTACTAGACCCTTGATAAATCTGAATGAATCGAAAACAACAGCCGTGATTAAATTATCAGATCATATAACTCTTACAGCATTACATTCTACTCCTGCAAATGCTGAACTTTGAACGAAAGTGATACGATTTCTGGAAAGATTTATTAGCACGATATTAAGCATGTTGATAAAGGAATTGTCAGGAATTGAATCAATCATGTTTTGCTCCAGATCCAGCTCCTCAAGATCAGTTAAGTTCTGGATAGAATTCAAAGCGTCGGATGTTATATTAGTATTCTTAATAGATAGCTTTTTCAGACCATACAACTCGTAAAATGTAATATTAGTTATCCACTCAAGATTTGTTAAGAAATTTGAGTCTAAGTAAGGAAATTAAGCGAAGTAGGACTTCTCAGTGTCTGCAATGAAAACAAAATTATCATTAAAGTTAAATATCTATCTATGTAACACAAATGGTATGTTAATAGACATTCTGGCAGGGCTACGGTATGCAAGGGCTTATCGGTTAATTGTTTAATAAGTACTGACACAGGACATCATTTTTGCAATATTAGCTGGAGCCAGTGGGCGATATCCATGAGATATTCGACCGCGGATCAGCAATTGCGGGGTTTAAATCCTGGGCTCTCCCCTCATCTCTTTCGTCATCTCTGGGCTCTCTGACATCGCTTTCGAGTGAGGAAACTGACGTTAATATTACACTGGTTATTTTTAGTGTTAATATGGTGATACGCTTAATCAGTGTTGAATTCAGCATCTGGTGACTCAGATCAGGTAGAATATAACCGTGAGTAATGGAACTTTTACAAATAATTGAACATAATACAGTATATAACTAATGAAGTATAGATTTTGCTCAAACATAAAGCCTTCAAACATTATATTCACGCAGCTTTTGAAACACTATGCCCAACTCTGCTAAATGGCGAACGACTACTTGCATCTCTTTTTTATGCTCGGAGAACAGATTTCTAGGACTATACTTTTAATTTTCTTAATTTAAAATAGAACATTATCAGTAGGTGTGATTTGTTACGGATGATTAAGTGTGCCCAATTTTCCATTGATCTTTAACATAATTACTTACCATCGTTAACATAAACACTAAATAAATAATTGATAGACTCCATAAAACTCTATATTCTTAATCGGATATGAAACTATAAAAACTAACTTTTACTTCTGCTGCAGTAACACAGGTGTATTAACAGAGGTGGTCTGACGGAATTTATAACTCGATTCTCTTGCGTATTAGGCAATCGTGCTGACAGCTGGTACGGTTGTTGGCAAATATACTAATGATAAATGGATATTTTTATGCCAATGCTTCTCTACAATTATTTTCAGGGCTCATACCAGTAGATGATGCTCCAGGAAGGCTATTCAGTAAACAATGAAAACTATCTGCGTACATAGGCCAAGGCCTATACCTTGCTAAAGAATGCCCTGCTAAAATGTTGACAGCATCTCGCTTTAGTAACTTGAGCATTCACTAAAATTTCAATAAGAAATGATATTTGAGTAGAAAATTATAGGTTATTTTACTCATTCAATATGAGTGATGATTCTTATTAGATCAACCGAGAGCCACAACGAGGAATTTCTTGGAGGAAATGCTAATGCAAGATCAGTGCTCACTAAGCCACTGCGCCATGGCAACATGGCAACTCATTTGAACGTGTAAAGGGTGAAAAGACTAAAGCCAAGTTTAACGGTAATTTCCCGTCGAGATTTCATATCAGCCGGGACTGTATTCCCTGCCGTAATCGGCAGTCGGACTACTAACCTGCATTTTATTAATGCTCAATGTTTTCAATAGTGTTCGATGTTGTCATGTACGACAGTAGTACTCCATTTGTTATTATTATTATTATTATTACTTCGTTTTAAATTACCCTGGGATGTATAAGGCCCTGAGCTAAAATATAAGATAAAAGAAAGACTTTATTTAATTAAAAGAAAGATGAATTTTTTAAAAGTAGTTCCTCTACGCTCTTGGAGGCCGCATTCGCCAATGTGCCACGAACGCAGACAACATTAAAACGCTGGAGAGCAATATATTATTATTATTACTACTTTTATTATTATTATCATTATTATTTTATTTGCTCATTCCACAGTTCATGCAGTAGTTCCTTTAATTAATTTTTCAATAAAATGCAGACGTCATTAGTAAATAGAGTCTAGTTGCATTATTAAGCGCTAATCTAGACACGCACCACACGGGGCATTAGTTTATTGTTTTGCATAGTCGAACTTAAAACCTCATGCCTTAACCATACCGAGTTGATTTAATTCAGAAATTTTCTGACGAAACAAAATGGTGAAACGAAATGTAGTAAAATTCAATAAAGTTTTATTGATGTGTAAGCTACATTGATCACTTTTGATCATATTTGCACATTTTTCGCAGACATTACCAAACGCATAACAGACACTTATAAGTTACTTTAATTGGCTGGATTTTTCCAATCTACTCGAACATTTCTATTAGGTCCTATGGTTAACATGTGAATTCTTCTAATTGGATTAAATGGTTTGTGGTTTGTTT
Source organism: Enchytraeus crypticus (assembly GCA_905160935.1). Classification (NCBI taxonomy): domain Eukaryota; kingdom Metazoa; phylum Annelida; class Clitellata; order Enchytraeida; family Enchytraeidae; genus Enchytraeus; species Enchytraeus crypticus. The sequence goes on from CAJHZI010000571.1 coordinate 206,293, forward strand.
GGTATGTTTGTTTCAATTGGACTGTGGTGTACTTTAGTGTCTCTAAACGGACTATTATTATGAAAATATTGATGGAAACTGACGTTTGACAGCTAGTGAATTCCAAATGCCAAAATTCCACTTATTCTTGCAAATAAGTGGAATTTGTACTAGTGCCTATATGAAATATGACAATTTTGGGTCTATGGTTACATACAAAATAATGGCATTTGTTTACAAAGCTTCCATTTTTAGTTGCTGTTTGTGTTGTTTTCTTTCTGTCCATGGTTATTAGCAATCGTTGCCTTTTGTTGGCGCATCACTGCAGCCGGCGACGATATAAAAATAAATTTCAATTACACTCGGGATTTTGTCATTCGAAGCTGTCAACATTCAGTCTTAGATTTGATCACCCACAAATACTAACCCGGCTTAAGTTATCTTAAAATCATTAGGTTGGTGCGCAGATAAACCGAGTGCTCTAAATCCCGCCCCATATGATTTTTCTAGTAGAATTCAATTAATGTATCAAATAGTATTTTGGCATAGTAATGGCAATGGCATTATTAGTTGATATTGGAACAGTCTCGTTTTGGATGATTTGTAATTTAAAATTCTTTAACAGCTTCAGGTATGCTGATGATTTAATTTTGATTAGTGCATCGGTTACGGACTAGCAGCTTATGTTTGATATATGCTATAATGTTTCAATGAATTAGATTTACCAATAAATGTATCAAAATGCCATTGTCTAAGGATGAGTCAAAGGTGCATATATCCATGCTCTCCTTTAAGTATTCAAGGAATTGCAATTAATGGGGAGGAATATATTAAATTGGCCTTACTTAGTTGTCACTCTTTGTAGGGCAAACTGTTTTCAATGCCAATGGGAAGAATCTAAAGGAATTCCTTTTTACAGAATTCTATATTTTTTAGAATAGTATTTTTGAACCCACTATCAGAGAGGCAACGATCCCCTGTAGTCATAGAAAGGAAGAAGGAAATATATGAATCCACAACAACACCAGCAAAGCAAATATATCATGTAGACATGTGCGTTATGCCTACATAAATGTAGATGAGACTAAATCTTTCATATCCATAGAAACTAAAATATCCTATGTCGTGAATTTGAATGAAATTTTTAGGTTAAGGCCAAAATGGGGATCTTGACGAAGCTTCTACAGCGTTCTATTAGCTTAGTAGCTTTCTCCTACTGGCAAAGAATAGGATTTGAAGTAGAACGTCATATTTGTAACTGTATGAATGTATTCAACTTGGAAATAAAGTATTATTTTATCTGTAATGTGCCTGTTATGCAACTTCAGTTTCAGATAGTTAAAAAATTAAGTTTAACATCTGTTTCCGAATCACAAATGTGATTCGGAAACATGATCCATCTCACATGTCTCCATATGTTGTTTTAAACAAGTTAGAAGTTTTGTAAACAAATACCTGGCAGCGGAAGAAAAAGCATTTAGATGAATATACTTCATGCCATTTCTCTTCAGATGTAAGTTAGCCCGATACAAATCTTTAAATGTAACAGCAGGGAGTGATTCAATCTGATTTTCATTTAGATTAATTGTTTGCAATTAAACACTATAGGATATGACCTAAAACAATAAGCATTTTGGATGCAATATACATGTATATATACACTGTGTTTTTATGGCTTATTCCCCACACTATTTTTTACACTAAATTCGTAAGGAGTTAACCGACGTCTGTGAAATTTACAGAAATTGACCAGCAGACAATTCTACTAAAAATGTTAAAAGGTCGTTTGAATATCGTAAATAGCATAGTAGTTTTGCGAATAGGAATGGGGTCAGACAAGAAATTTCCAGTACAGGATTACGGGCGTGTTACATGCAGCGTAAAATTATCTCTATAAAAATAATAGCGAACACGTAAAAATGTCTACTAATGCTATTTTGAAGAGCAATCATATATTTTTAAAACGACGCAAAAATACTTGCTGATATGTTGTTAATTGCCAAAGTTATTGAACTGTTAATGCATATATATATTTATATATATATACTGTGTTTTTTATAACTGATACCCCAAATTGTTTTAACAATAAAGTCGTATGAAGTTGACCGTTGTTCTTGAAATTTACAGCACCTGACCAGCAGCCAATTCTACAAATCATAGATAAATTTCGTTTGAATATCTTTAATATCGTGAAAGTTATAGTTTTGTGAATAGGAGTGTGGTCAGATAAGAAATTTCCAGTACAGGATTACGGGCGTGTTACATTTAGCGTAGATTATCTCTATAAAAAATACTAACACGCAATATAAAATTTCTGCTAATGTTATTTTGCAGAGCAATCATTTCTTTCCAAAACGACGTAAAATACGTGCTGATATGTTCTGAATTGACAAAGTTATTGAACTTCTTATGCATGCATTGCATGAAGAGAATAAACGAAGAGGACGCCGCTGCAGTGGCTGCGGTGATATCAGTTGTAGCCAGACATGCAATGCATGCATTAAAAGTTCAATAACTTTGTCAATTAAGAACATATCAGCACGTATTTTAGGTCATTTTGCAAATAAGTGATTGCTCTTCAAAATAGCATTTAGCTGAAATTTTGTGCCGTGTTCGCTATTATTTCCATAATTTTACGCTGCATGTAACACGCTGATAATGAGAAATGTGAGACTGAAGTATGCAGTAGGATTTCACAAGCAAAAGTGGCATTCGGTAATAGAAACCTTTAACAAAAATTCTACAGAAAGATACACTGTTAAGAAAGTGAAAACCTTGGTTTGGACCACGCTAATATTTCAATGTGAAAAATGGACCTCATGGGAGGAAGATATTAGGATATTAGAGGCATTGGAAATGTGGATATGGAGAAGAATGGAAAAGATTAGGTGGATTCACAAGGTTATAAATTAAGAAGTTCTAGAGAGAGTTGGTACAGATAGACAGTTGATAAATGTATTAAGAAATAGGAAGAAAAGTTCGATAGTATGTTAGACGATTTAAAGTTCCACATATGTGAACACGACGAAGAATGCTTAAGAGAGAGAAGAGTGGAGGCATTATATGCCATGGACCTGCCAGTTGTCAGTGTATTAATGAATATAAGATATATATATATATATATATATATATATATATATATATGTACACTTTGTTTTTTATAACTGATACCCCTTATTATTTTTACAATAAAGTTGTAAGGACTTGACCGATGTTCTTAAAGTTTGCAGTACTTAACCAGCAGCCAATTCTACCAAACATAGAGAAATTTCATTTGAATATCTTTAATAACTTTAAAGTTCTTGTTTTGCGAAAAGGAGTGTGGTCAGATAATAATAACAACAATTAGAGTGCTGCATTCATCAATGACAGCATCGAACACTATTGAGACAAAATCAAGCCAGCGAACAAAAGGAAGGTCCAAAAACGGCGCAAATTAAAAGATCAAGAAAATCAGTCCAAAGTAAAGGGAATTAAAGAAAAAGTGGTTTAGGCGCAGGCCGCTGCTCTTGGACACTGGATGGAAAAGAGAGATGAAAAAGATAGGTCTTCAACTGCCTATGGAACTGCTCATAGGAAAGCAAAGGTCTATGTGATTCAAATGAAGATTTCCGAAGATTGGATGGAAGAGAATTCCAGATCTGCGGTGGAGCATGCTGGAAAGAATGATTAGAAATCTTAGAGCGTGAAGGTAAGCTAGGTCTCACAAGAGTAATTAACTTAGAAAACCGAGTAACAGCAGGCTGCATCACTTTAATCAAGTGAGGCACACAAGTTTGTCCAGGGATGGTGATGGACTTATAGGTTATCGAAGCTGTTTTGTAAATGACACGCTCTATAATCTTTAGCTAGTTCAAAAATTTAAGACTTTAAAATAGGCGTAACATGTGAGTATTGGAACTACAAAAAATTACTCGCGCAAGAGAATTCTGAACAAACTGCAACCGATCAATCTCACATCCAGGGAGATTTGAAAAGAGGGAATTTTAGTAGTTCAACTTCGATTGCACTAGAGCAGCACCAATTGTAGCAGCTGTCTCACGTGACAAATATGGACGTATTCGACGAAGTTCACGGATATGGAAGAAACATTCTTGTGAAGTTTTAGTTATGTGTTCGTGGAAGGTTAGGTGTTTATTAAGGATAACACCGAGATAAGAAATTTCCAGTACAGGATTACGGGCTTGTTACGTGCAGCGTAAAATTATCTCTCTAAAAATAATAGCGGACACGTAACATAAAATTTCTGTTAATGCTATTTTAAAGAGCAATCACTTCTTTTCAAAACGACGTAAAATACGTGCTGATATAATCTTAATTGACAAAGTTATTGAACTTTTAATGTATGCATAAGTTCATTAGGCCTATATGAGCTAGGCGAGAGCTCAGCTGCCGTGAGACGATGAGAGCGCTGCTACTGCAACACTTATATTTCTACTCATATTCAGCTTTGACACTAAATATAGAGTAATTCATTGATTGGCGACTTAAGCCATTCGCAAATGGTTATGCTTTATCGACAAGTTTTTTTTATAAACAAAATATGGCTTCTGTGGTCGTTTCTCTTTGTTTTACTTAGTTGTTGCTCAGTGGTCTCTTACGACACGTGCAGATTACGACTTTTCCCATTTTTAGTGACCCGGACATAGCATTGGGATCATGCATATGTGGGCTAAAAATTTCAGCTTTAAGATATAGCATTAATGCTATCTTATATTTTAAGATAGCATTAATGCTATGCTGATAGCATTAATACATGGGATATTGGAAAACGTAGGCCTATTCTAATGCGTTTTAAATTGCCTTATTTTTACAGTACCTAATCTATACTATTTCTTGTTGAGTTAGTTTAGTATATTTAGCTTAAAACTGTAAATGTAACCTACCTTTCGGGAAAAACTTTTAAAGCAATTTCCTTCTAGATCCAGGAAATTTAAGCCGCAAATATTTTTAAAAGCGTCCCAAGCCACCGATTCGATTCTGTTCCCAATAAACTGAGACTGCATTCTTGTTTCTTTTGTTATATTTACAAAGGTTTCACTCTGTAACGCTGTTATACGATCGTTATCTAATCTTAAGATGAACAGGTTTGGTCTATTGACAAGAAATCCTGTAGGCAGAGTCTCGATCTGGTTGTTAATTAAAGAGCTTTCCCTGATATTTTGAAGAGTTTTGAATGTAGCAGGTTGAATATGTTTAATGTAGTTATTATCGAGAATCAGAGTAGTTATTGAAAAAATTTCGTAAAATGCATCCTCAGCTAAATATTTTATTCTGTTATACGACAAATCAAGCTTCTGCAGAGAAGTGAGTCCAAGAAGCATTTGGCGCGTAATACTTTCGATATAATTATAAGCAAACGTGATTTTTGATGCTTTTGACAAACGAATAAAACTGCCGTCAGGAATTGTTGTAATGCTATTCAAATTAAAATTGATCTCAATAATATCTTCGTTGATGTCTTCTGCAAATGGATCGACGGGGAAAACTGAGATTTCATTAGCCTAAAAAATAATAGACATTAGGCTACGTATTGAAGTTTTGGAGAGAATTATATGAACAATCAGCTAAAAGATTTACAACTAATAAGTAGGCTAGGAAAGAGAAATTAGTAGATAATTTTGAAAATAGAATTCTACAATGATATAAAAATTTGTTTGTGGCATTGATGTATCTGAGAATGATATAGGCATGTATTTGAAGGACCTTTCTGAATATGAAACATATTCGGAACTTCAACTTATTCAATAACATGGACTACAGGCCTTCAAAAAGTCATATTTTTAAGTGACGAAATTTAAACTCGCCTGTCATAGTAGGTGACTAATATGCAGAGAACCTAGGCCTTCGCGAAGTCTGATTGGAGTACTTTTTCTGATTACAATACTTTGATGTCCTTTATCATCAAGTTTCACCTCGGTTGAGTACATTAATATCATCCACTTTGATGCAATGTTAAACTTCGATCTTTGAGATGAAAAAGTTCCAATCCAATTGACATTTCTAACTCATCCAGTCAACTTACTCTTGTCTCCTCTTGCCTTTCTTCTATATCAACATACCCAGCAAGATATACTTTTACAAACTATTGTTAATAATTGTGGGTCAAAATGATAGCGTCTGCTTAAATATTAGATTATCTAATGAGTTACGGAAATGCTAAGGCCAAGCTTAACGTCAGCTTTCTCTTCGAATAGCATGCCAGTGACGGGGATTTGAACACTGGATTTGAACCGTGCATCTACTGATCCGCTGTGGACCAACTAGTATCAGCAACTTGTTTCAAGTGTCAAACACTTTCCATCCTATCAATAGTATCAATCCTCTCCATCGCGATATCTCTATTATCTTTACGTAATTTAATTAATTGGTAAAAGTGATGTTATGGTACGCATACATGTATATTTGTAGGGAATAATTTAAGTAAGTTACCGTGAATGCGACATTCTATATAGGCCTAAAGCATACAAAAGTAGCTTTGAAGTCTTTTGTAGCATCACACTATTCTCATGTCATTTTATTTAATTATATTTATTAATTTGACTTGTTTGATAAAAATATACATTTATTCCTTAATATTTTACTTTTGCATATTATATCTCCTTTGTTATGTTTGCTTATTGATATTACTGTATAACTGCGTTCTCTTTTGTAGCAAATGAAAGAAGGCATTGAAGAATTTAACTTTTTATGCACATGGAGCTGACGCCATCATTAAAGCTTAAAAGCATTAAATATTTATGTCTATATACACGTACATGTACTACTGTCCATACGTTGTCCATGCTGCTGCAGCGGAAGTAATGACTGCAATTAATCTTTAGAGCCTTCTCTGGTCTGACGTTCGTGTTTTTTTACTCAGTCTTGTGTCTCTCCAGAGTTTCTATAGTTTAATACTAGTTACTTTTTCAACATCGATTCTCCTTCATATTTCGGATGATCGCAGGAGCGCTCTCTATCTTTGCTATTTTGAATCCAAGAAAAAGAAAGCACATCATCACTTCGACCGCCTCTTAATTTATGTTTTTTGAGACATCAGGATTGTAAATTTACAAATCGGGTATAGGCCTATAGCGTATTTCTACAGCATCAAATAGTTGTAACATAAAGACAGTGCATTATGAATAAATTTATACAAAAATACATAATAAAAGCCAAAATCTATTAATATCCGTTCTTTTCAAGTTTTTAAGATTTTTAAATATGTTATACGCATGACTACGGAATTCTGCATGCTGAATAATTTGAATTGCATGCTTTTGAAATATTATCAATTCACCGAGCAAGGTTTTAGAAGCATTCCCCCAAACAATATTGCAGTAATATCAATGTGGATATATTAGAATGTAATGTAAATTTAACATACATATGCAGTGTTGAGGTAGCTGAGCATTAACGTGCTACAGTTGGATTTATTTCCTTTACCTTGCTTTGTTAGTTCCCACAAATTCTCATCCGTACATCAATATTAGTATCACGCATGATTTAAGAATTATAAGATTAATCTCAAGTTTGACATCATGCCTTCTTCTCGGGATTTTCTGAAACTGGCTGATGTTTGCTGGGAACTTGCTCCTTTATTCTACTTTAGTTTTAGTTCTGATCCTCGTTGTGCTTTGGTTTCGATTCCGAGATATATAACTTGTTTACAATTTCAATATCTTTTTCCTGAAGTTTAACTATTTTGTAAACTTTTACATTCTTTGTTATTGACATCAGTGTGGTTTTACTTCAATTAATTTTCTATCTCAATTTTCCCTGTTCTTCAGCCATTGCCTCCAATAGCTCCATTTTTTACTAGGCTCTCTGCAATCAGGCAGCAGTGTCAGCATATTCGACATCTTGTATATTTTAAGGTTTTAGGTTTCCTTCCCGATAAACGTAGGGAAATTCAATAAGTGAATTTAAATGAATTAAAACTTATGAAAGCAATTAAGCCTAATTGCACAAGACAGCTTATCCAAGGTCATAAAAATTATACATATTCAAACATTATTAATATATTCGGAAAAAATGGTAGGGATCGAATTTTATGTTTTGGTCTTCCAGAATTGTCATTAGGCTTAAACGTTAAAACAGATAGGCCTATTATAGTGCCGAATATATATTATTAGTCACTTTAATAGCACGCTTTAAACGTCTGAGCATGTTCCACGTGGTCAAATTGGCATGTTACCGGTTCTGTGAAGATCTGAATGTAAAATATTTTACTATCTTATCAGTTCGATTTCGTATTTATCTCAGGATATTATTAACCTCATATTAAATTTCATGACATTATCTTATATTTCTACACATTGATTAAAAACATTCTAGCATTACTGGCTACTGGCTAGAATAAACTTATCTTAAGTGAAATTTTAACAAATTCATTACCTCTAGAGATAAATACTCCAGCGTCTTCAAACCCTTAAACGTCATTCTCTCTAGGGAGGAAATCTTGTTTTCTGATAGAACTAAAGTAGTCTGCTCTGATGAGATCGGAAAAGCTTCGTTCGGAATAGAGCTTATACCAGTAGCCTGAGTATTTTGAGTGATTTAAGTCCATTTAATTGCCTTTGAACGTGTGGATGGTAACTAGGCTAAGATGGCGTCATGTTTATTTTTCCGTTAAAATAATAACAATAATAATAATACGTTATTATCGTTGATATCGTATGAGAAACGGAATATTAAAATGTCAACTTAGCTGAACTCATCCAGGGTCACAGTAGTAGCGACAAATCGCGACCCCAAACGAACTCAACATAGATTTCGTAAATACTACTAACCTCCTCACACAGCCAAAACATGCATAACAGTAATTATCGCAACACTCGCTACGTGGCAGCAGCAGACAGTAAAATGAGACAACTGATTATAATTTCGTGTAATATTGAGGGATTATCTGCCTCAAAGCAGGATATACTTTCCAATCTACGCCAAGAAACTGATTGTCACATACTCTGCTTACAAGAAACACATAGGGATATAACTCACGTAAGACCGAGCATCGGAGGAATGTCTCTCATAGGTGAAACACCACATGCTAAATACGGAAGCGTTGTATTCTTTAAGGACGATATAAAGCCAAATTCTGTCTCAATGTCAAATAACAACGATATAGAAAAGCTGACGATAGAAATTGGTGGTATTGTAGTTTCATCAATATATAAACCGCCAAATGTGGAATTTAACCTAGTCGGATCCTCAGCTCCTCGATTAGAAGTGCCAGAGATTGTCGTGGGAGATTTCAATAGTTATAGCACTCGCTGGGGGTACAAGAAAACAAATGATGATGGTCGAAGGGTGGAAAATTGGGCAGAAATGAATCAGCTTACGCTAATTCACGACCCTAAACAGCCATACTCGTTCAACAGTGGTCGCTGGGGGCGGGGATATAACCCTGATCTTATATTTGCCAGTCAGAGAATATCAGAGATGTGCCATAAAAGGGTTCTGTCTCCCATTCCCCATACGCAGCACAGACCAATAGCTGTGGAGATCAGAGCATTGGTATCCCCCAGTAAAGTACCTTTCCAACGCCGTTTTAACTACAAGAAGGCGGATTGGGCTAGTTACACTGCAGAGGTTGAAAATTGTATTGATAAGATCACACAGTGCAGTACAGACTATACAATTTTCGTTAATGTGATTAAGCAAACAGCAAGGAAACACATCCCTCGAGGCTGCAGAACTCAATATGTCCCTGAATTAACTCTAGAGAATAAGGAAATCTACGAGGCTTATAGAGAAGCTTACGAAAATGATCCATTTGATGAGGAGACTCTAGAATTGGGTAATAGGCTATTAAACAAACTTGCTGATGAGAGAAGACAGAGATGGCAGAACCTGATTGAGTCCACTGACATGATTCACAACAGCAAGAAGGCATGGTCGACCATTAGATTGCTAACAAACGACTATACAAAACCTAAAGCCTACAACAATGTGACGGCGAATCAGGTTGCACATCAGTTGATACTCAATGGTAAAAGCCCTTCTGGATCATCACGAGAGCCCAAAGCTAAAATCATTCCTAATCAACATGATCAAGACAGCCTGCTACAACCATTCACATCAGAAGATCTACAGACTGCTGCAATCGACCAATTAAAAACTGGTAAAGCATGCGGAATAGATGACATAGGATGTGAACTGATATAGCACCTCGGAACTAAGGCAAAGGCGTGGCTGTTAAAGTTCTATAATGAATGCATATCAAGCTGCAAAATACCGAGCTTATGGCGACAAGCTAAAGTCATTGCTATATTGAAACCTGGTAAAGACCCCAATGATGCCAAAAGTTACAGGCCCAGTTCTTTGTTATGTCATACATACAAATTATTGGAACGCATGATCCTCAATCATCGACCATTGGCTTGTCGCCAATGGTCGATGATTTGTTAATAAAAGAGCAGTGTGGTTTCCGCCCAGGAAGATCATGTACAAGTCAGATTACTAATTTAACTCAGTACATTGAAGATGGTTTTGAAGATGGACTCATAACTGGAGCTGTGTTTGTAGATCTATCAGCGGCATACGATACAGTATGTCACAGAAGACTTCTCACAAAACTGTACAGCATGACAAGAGACTACAAACTGACAACATTCATCAAAGAGCTCCTGGCCAATAGAAGATTTTATGTAGAACTAGTAGGACATCCTAAGAGTCGATGGAGAAATCAGAGAAATGGTCTTCCTCAAGGGAGTGTCCTAGCGCCTATTCTGTTCAATATATACACGAATGACCAGCCAATCATCCCAAATGTCAGAAGTTTCATTTATGCTGATGACAACTGCTGTGCCTATCAATCTAAGAGTTTCACTGATATAGAAAAGAAACTAAGTGAAGTCCTGGGAAAACTGTCAGTGTACATAGGAAGAATCACCTAAAGCCAAACCCTGCCAAAACTCAATTATCTACATTCCATTTACGAAATAAGGACGCCAATAGAGAATTGAAGATTACTTGGGAAGGTATCGCAATTGAATACTGCAGAACCCCCATATACCTTGGTATAACACTAGACAGGACACTGAGCTTCAAACAACATATTGAGAAAACAAAAGCGAAAATCAACACCAGGAACTCAATACTTCGAAAATTGGCAAACCCTCTTTGGGGAGCCACAGCATCCACTTTACGCTCCACAGCACTGGCTCTATGCTACTCTAGTGCTGAATATGCCTGTGCTGTTTGGGGTCGCTCTCCTCATGCACATAAAGTTGACAGCGCTCTGAACAATGCTTGCCGTCAAATCACGGGATGCTTGAAACCAACAAACAGGGACAGTCTATATCTACTATCTGGCATTGCACCACCAACCATCAGACGTCAAGTGGCCAGTCAAGCAGAACGCAGTAGACAAGAATATGACCAGCGACATCCACTACACGGGCAAAGACCTCAGAGATCACAACTAAAATCCAGACGCTCTTTCCTCAACTCTGCGTCACCACTAACTCAATCAGTTGAATACACCCGTCTCCAACTCTGGAAAGAACATCTTGAAACGATTCCAGAAGAACGTAAATGCGTTGAAATATCGGAAAATCTTCCATGTGGATCTGATGAGAATCGGCGTACATGGGTGTGTCTAAACAGGTTTCGCACAGGTGTTGGTAGAACGAAGGTCTCACTGAGCCGCTGGGGTTTTTATACCGGATCAACACTGTGCGAATGTGGTATCGACGAGGAGGACATTGCGCATATGATGCAGTGCAGCGTAATTGGTGAAACAATTACGAGACTAGATTTAATGGTATTTAATAACCCGGCGAAAAATGCGTTAAAAAATGGCTTAAAGCTGTGTAGGGACACGATAAGAAGAAGAATTGCCTGATGATTTCCACGTCAATTTGCATCAGCAAAGTGTCGGAGATATCAGGGACAGTCGAATTTCGAATAAAATTGAAATGTCTAGCATTCACGATATTTACGGGATTTCTGAAAGAAGTTCCTTTAATGACAGAGTGTAACTAAATAGGCATAGCGGCAAGACTGATATTTTGTTTCCACTTAAGTACAACCTCTCCAAATTTAAAGTGTCTGCAAACAATTCAGAAAGAAGTGATCATAAATAGTTGTCGCTTAGAAAAATTAGTTTAACTGAGGTCATTCTTTGAAAATGTTAGCTGACAACTCACTGATGAAGTTGCTGTGTAACGTTAATTCGGTAATCTTAGACTCACTGCTGGAGAATGCATTTTCCTGTATGGTTTGTAGGCCTATTTCTCGCTAAATTAATCTTTTTGTCACTATACTGGAAAATGCTTTCGACTGCATGTTTCAAACATTTAACACAGAGAAGAGTTATGCAGTTAATTGAGTCACTAAATTCAAGCTCTTTTTTTGAATAGCAGAATACCCAGTGTTAGATTTTTCAAACATTAATTAGGGTTGCGATCTGGTGAAGGCATTTTTCTGAAGAGACGGGTTTGCAATCATAAGTGGGCTGTTAGCGAAAGCAAGTGGAGAAGGTTACGTGGATTGATCTTGAACATTTTGATACGTAATTTATTTGTAAATTTGTGCATTTTAAACTAGTAAATTCTACAATATTTGCACCGTCGTAGTCATACGCCATGGGAACTTTTTGGGCAATCGAGGTGTACTTAGATTTACATGTAAATTTCAGGGTATAGGTGTTTATTGGGCATTGCTTCTATAGGCTATAACATACAGGAAATGACCATTGTAAAACCAGACAAATCATACTGTATAATTGTGCAATTGGGAACTTCAAGTTGCCAATGGCTGCCAGGTTACCTGGCAACGTCATATAGGACCCGACCTCAGGTAGTCACACTGGCAATACTCCTCCACTTTACTCTTTACGGTAATTTAACATTGACGAAGGTGACCACATTTAATACCATAGTCGTCAAAAAACTCAGTAGCACATTGGCAAATATCGACCGGAATGATTGGACAAGCTTGTCTGCCGTGGTTAAAAGAGAGAAAGACAATCCACATAAACATCTTACCGCTAAGCTCAGACGCCATGCTGCAGAAAGGAAGTGTTACTGCGATAGATACTGTGATCAACTGCTTTTTATCAGCAAAATATGCCTCTATTAGCGATGCTACTGCAAAAATCAATTTAATTTCAACTGATACACTAGTTGTTTTTAGGAGTAAATTTAAATATTACAACTGATATCTAATAAGTTTGACTAGTTTTATCATGATATTATTTGGAAGACTTTTTCGGACCCTCTGTATTTAATACTGAGAAATTGAATGCTAAAAGGGAATTAAATTGAAATAGAATTGAATGTTAAATAAACACAAGCATCTCAGTTATCGCCTACGTTATAGTCTAAGCAGTGCAATGAGGATTGTAAACTCTATAGCCTAATCACTAATAATGAATAATGTAATAATGATAATTAATAATGATTAATAATAATAATGTTCCTTTTCAATGAACATGTACTGCATACATTAAAGGCAGTTTCATGTCATATAAATGTTCGCATTGGTTTCAGTGCCATCGCTATTATGAATGCTTTTCGAGTAGTTCAGCATAAATTGTCTTCCTGGATGCTCTTCGCTCTAAAAATCCAAGTATTCACAGTTAATATCCTTGTTCATCTGAAATACCTCGATATTATACTTTACTTACTTTTCTCTACAAATAATACCTCGATCGAAGGGAGTGCTTAATGTTTGGGTGGCAGGTTCCGCTTTAATCAACGTTTTTGTAAAGTCGTTGAGGGCTTCGTGAAAAGACCTGCTGCGATGAAGATATTTGTCATATTCTTACGGTAAAAAATACGTTATTTCTGATCTTCATCGATCCTATAGTTACTATCGAGATCAAGAAGAGAAACTGTATCGCCAAATTCTAAATGTTAATCAACGAAAGCTGTAGCTAAATGATGATAATACAATTACTAAGTAGGCCTATAAATATGTAAAGCATGTTACAATTAATATAGTATAATGCTGACTCAATTTACTGTTATCTCAACAGTATTACAGTGTAATGTTCTCTGTTGAGTATAGAATTGAGTATTATTACAGTTTAATATACAGATATAAATATATTATTAGAGTATTACTATTTCTAATCTCCTGACATCTTTCCTTAATGTCCATGTTTCACATCGGCCTAGTAGCGTAGTCCATGCCAAAATTTTCAATATCTTTATCCTTGCGGCTTTCTTTAGACTTTTTGTTAAGAGTTCTTTAATATTGTATTAGCCGAAGACCTGCTTTGATTGTGCAATCCTAATACAAATTTCTGTCTCGCATTCACATCGTCTGTTACGTGAAACTAGTATAAGCTAAATGCCAAGCTTAATTCTATCGCAGCAATAAAGTACATTTGCTATTTTGCTGCAGTTATTCCGTTGCCATGTTGTTGAATTTATTTCGTTGTCATGTTGTTATACCGTTGTCATGTAATTATACCGTTGTTATGTTGCTATAGTTATACCGATGTTGTTGTTGTAGTTATGCAGAAGGAATAGTAGAATTAATAGAATACTTAGCTTGAATAAGCAGGATACAGACTTAAATCTCAGCCCAGTAGTTGCTGACAATATCCATGACCTTCAAGCGGCAACATAAAACTTGTATTACCGTCCTAATCTCTTTACATTGCTGCCAAGATAGAGACTGAGTTATGATATAGGCGATATTACTTCATTCTAACTTCAACTATCCCTCGCCAATATTCGCATGACAAGACAAATGGTCAATTGGTTTCCAATTCCAATTACGTGATCATTATCATTTCAGTTTTCGTTGTATTATAATTTATTATTAAATATAACATTCGCAGTAAATGGAAGCATGCGACAATAAAGTAATATGACTTATCGAAAATGCATGGCTACCAGTGATACTCTACATGGAAGAGTTAAATTATTCTAGAGTTTACCTGGAATCCGATAAATAAACATAATTACCTAGGTTAGAATTTTGGATTCCATTCGTTTGCTCGATGGAACCTTCACTATATTTAATTAGTAGATTGCTGACATTATTCTATTAGATTGGAATTGTTCATGTCACGTTGAATAGAGCACAATGAACCCATATTGGGTAGTTATGATTAATCAGTCGATTGAACTTGCGCGTGCATTGTCTGTGTATATGCGTCTGCTTGTATCTTTCTTTTCTATTGTTGTATCTCTTTATATCTATATATGTATCTCTATATCTTGTTTTCGACTGCATATCTTAATAGACACTTGCCATTATTTTTATGATTCTGAGAGTTCGAGTTCTAGCAGTCGCAGACTGAACACGTCGAGTTTCAAACCTTCATAGAGGAAAGACCAATTCTAACTCTCTAATTTCCTTAATCTTCGTATTCTTTTCTTAATTAAGAGAACTAGGACAACAACAAGTACAATTTGTAAAATAGGCCTATTTTCTTGACTGTGCTTATGTCGTATCAAATAAATACGAGGAAGACGCTTAGGTCAGACGAAACGGAGGAAGCAGTGGAGTCGTCGGAAGCAGTAGGTGAAATAACTGTGGTAACGACACCAGAAACAACACCGACAGCAACTGTTGCAACAAAAACAACAACAACCAAAACAACTGTTGCCGCTAAAACGACAACAGCAGCACCGATAGAAACTGTTGCAATAATGACAGCAGCGAGAACAACGGTTGTAACAACAACCGCAGCAGCAGCATTGACACCGAATAGAACGACGGTAGCAACACAACTGCAGCAACATTGACACCGAATAGAGCAACCGTAGCAACCACAAAAACAGCAACGACAACTAGAACAACAACAACCACAGCAACACCGAAGTGGAGCAACAACAACACCTTCGTCAACTGGAGTGAAATCTAGTGATGGCTCAACAGT
The DNA here is from genome assembly GCA_905160935.1 of Enchytraeus crypticus. Taxonomy (NCBI): domain Eukaryota; kingdom Metazoa; phylum Annelida; class Clitellata; order Enchytraeida; family Enchytraeidae; genus Enchytraeus; species Enchytraeus crypticus. The sequence goes on from CAJHZI010000571.1 coordinate 222,095, forward strand.
GTTATCAGTAAGCACAGCGGCAATAGTAGACAGGAGGTACAACCATTACAGGTATGTCCGGTAACATTTAGATACTTTTTCTCGTATCAAATATCGGATATTGCCAACGACATTTTCAAGATTCTACAGACTTTTTCATATTTCAGGTATAATATATTGGCTATATCTCGATGAACACATGGATAACATGACAAAATTTGCACCAATGAGAAAGTTCCATTTCTTCATTAGCAGAAGTCTCATAGACTTAATAGTGGTAACAATCCACTGCAATCCACGACAACAATGCAATCCACGACAACATTTCATTTGTATGTACATATATATATATATATATATATATATATATATATATATATATATATATATATATGCATGTATCATATACAAGTGTATATAATATAATAATAATAAGCTAAAAAGCTAAGATTAAAGTCTGTTTCCTCACTCGAAAGCTATGTCAGTGACGGGCGAGCCCAAGATTTGAACCCCGCACCTACTGATCCGCGGTCGAGTACCTTACCGACTTCACCACTGGCTCCAGCCAATATATATATATATACATGTTTATATTTATATAAATATATATACATGTTTATATTTATATAAATATATATATACATGTTTATATATATATATATATATATATATATATATATATACGCCGTGTTGTGCTCGGTAGTGGTTGGACCACTTCATAATTGGGCAACCGCAAATAATCTGCCGCGTGTACGTAAAAGCAGGAGCTGAGGATGACAAGAGGGGATCCACTTCACCATGAAATATTTTCCCCCATATATATATATAATATATATATATATATATATGTATATATATATATATATATATATATATATATATATCTGTATGTATATATACATGTATATATAGTATATATATAGTATATATATTTAAAGTAATTAATCCACTTAACGGAGGAAGGCAACGGGAGACCCCGTCAGAAACCATAATTTTCCCAAGCTATAGGCTATATAAGTTATGGATAAGGCATAGACTTTGTGAAGGGATAAACTTGTTGATATAAGGAGTGCTCTTATGGAGCGAGAAAACAGACTTTGAGTATGGATATGCACCTTGAACCTTCCACTTGGCATTGCACGGAAGAAGAAGATATATATATATATATATATATATATATATATATATATATATATATATATATATATATATATTTCTGTTTGCATATATACATGTATATATATAGTATATATATATATATAGTATATATATTTATAATATTATATATATATATACATATATTATATAGTATAGCATCACGTGAGTTAATTATTAAACTCATGTACTTAGATGATTTCAAGATTCACTCATATTAGAACATTAAGAGGAAAGCGGAAGACCGAGAAAGTGGAGGCGTTATATTTGCAATGGACCTGTCAAGAGTCAATGTATTAAGAGAGAGAGAGAGAGAGAGAGAGAGAGAGAGAGAAAGAGAGAGAGAAAGAGAGGGAGAGGGAGAGGAGATAATATATTTATTACTCCTACCATTAAGGCAAAATAGAAATAGAGAGATTGAGAATAAAAGAAATATAAAAACAAAGCTAAAGCAATAAAGCTAATGTTTACGTCAGTTTCTTCACTCGAAGGCCATGTCAGTGACGGGCTAGCTCAGGTTTGAATCCTGCACATACTGATCCGCGAAAGAATCATTAAGAGTCCTTTCTGATAAAATTACAAAAGTGTAGAAATTAAATATAGTAAAGGTTTTTAAGAGAATATATGAAGTTAAGCTGTTTTAAATAGACAGATAAATATTACAAGAGAAGATGACTGGAAAAAAATTCATGATCGCACTATACATTTCAAAACGCTAATTAAATAGCTTAGAATATGATCAATACGTCCAAGGAACTAAAAGAATGATAATTTTATTAAATTGATATGTAGGCCTAATGTGTAAGGTTCAATAGAGTGTATCACGCAAACGTATATCCCAACTTTACAAAATTCAGAGTTAAAAGAAAACAATATATAATATAAAATAGGCCTAACAGAAAATTGCTTATGAACCTATGTCCATGAACGGTCAAAATACTACAGCAGATAAATTGAACCTTTGCAATATAATAACGAAAATGTGGTAAAATCGAACCACATTAAAACACCGAAAAAATTACATTTAATATGATACAATGCAGTAATACTTATCTGATACTCCATAAAAGAAAAAGACAGTACTATAAAACACAACATTATACTAGACAGTAGAATACTTCGCCACTGGCTGGAGCCAGTGGGGAAGTATTCAATAGCCAGTTTTCAAATATTCGATAGGCATAATTGTGTCCTTAATATTAAAATAAAATAAATCATGATAATGACTACGCCAGAAAGTTTCATTTTCAAATTCAAAGCGAATAGAGATTAGAACGAGCTATGAAACTCAAATACTTATTGTACTTCGTCAAGACAAGGTAACAGCCCGACTCCCCAGAGAATCATTTGAGGCGATGAGCCAAGTTGTCAATTTCAGAGTAAATTAAGTTAAGATGTAATGGATGCAAATAATAATAATGGATAATGAATATAATGGATATTATATGATAATGATGCACATGTATGTTTCCGTATCGTAAGGGGCTAGTAGCTCTCTTACGGAATGTGTGCATGGTAAAAAGTTGATAGACCTAAATCTAATGTCAGTTTCCTCAATCGAAAGCGATGTCAGTGACAGAGGAGCCATGCACGGTGACTACTTTGTAAAATTGCGTGCCATGATCTGCCTTTTTTTGTCAGAAAACAAGAAAGATAAGCAAGAATAAAGTGCATGCGGATTTTCACAGATTTCATACAAAAAATTCTTTCTGAATAGTAAATACAGATATACAAACATTAGTGCAGATAATCTCCATATTTCATTGACACAAACATATAATTTAATAATAATAGTTTATACTGTTCAATTTAACGAGAGTGACTACAATGCTTGATGCAGGTATTTAATCTCATCAGCCCAATGAAATTCTGCAGACGGGTTAATAGTTAAGCTGTATAAACCCAAATAGAATGGCGACCTAGATACGGGACGCTCTGAAATTGCAAGACTACAATTTTGATTTCAACAGATTATTTAATTTAAAGTTTAAAATGTTGTAATAGTAATCTGCATGGATGGGAAAGGTTATATTTATTAAATGTTGAATACATTTTGCCATGGATATAAAGAAATTTATGGCTTCAGAAATTTTAAATATTTTCATGTTTTTAACAATTTAAGCGGTAAAAATGTAAATTAATTTTCATTGGCAAATAAAAATACCGTGAAAATATTCATTAGTAGTTTAAAACATGTTTAAAAGTTTGAATCGCTAGAGTTTTTTGACAGCCACTTACGAAATTTTATCCCTCTCATATTTTATATAAAATTGACAATATGGAGAATTGTATTACAGTTTTATACGGATATTTAATCTCCATATCACAATAAATAGTTTCTAACCCTACGCTTACCATTACTACTACGCTTACTTCTGGTCTATTCTTCAGCAACCCGGACACAACACGGCTAGATCTGTCTATTATTTAAAGATAGAAAACTCGAAAAAGTTTATAGAAAGCTGAAGAATTATATTACGTGGACTATGGTGTATAAATCCAAGATAGACTCTTCCATTGACTCAATTTCATAGATTCCGTTACTCCACCGGTGACCTTCACATATAACTCTCGATATTGAACTGAGAGAAAGAGAACTGTGTTTACTTTCAGAAATCACTCAAGTATGCGATAACACACACTAGAACATAAAATAGGTTATAAAAACATATGTAGTTGACAACCCATCATGCATACAAATAGTAATAATACTAACTAACAAATATGTAAACTGAAAATGAAACAAGCAAACCCTGTACATGTACAGTATATATCGACTCCAAGAATAGACGCAATGTGCACATAAATAATATAAACATGCACACACATTTTCATGCACATACATGCATTTATACATATGTCCATAAACATACACATATATGCAAATAATCTCATAGAATGTTTAATGTTTAATAGAGTATGTCATGCTAAGGCATCTCTGTACTTTATAGCAGTTACGGTAATACAAGCAATATATACAATAAAATGCACAATGTAACAATCACTACAACATAAACTAACTATCATATGTAACATAGCTTAAATATCGTAATCTGAGATATTTATCAGTGGGTAGAATTTACATGGAATGATCTAGCAAAAAGATTGTCTTAAGACTCTTTTTAAAGCTATCAGGTTTATATATACCTAGTACTAAGTAATATATCACGTATTCTCAAAGTAATACGTTTAAGCTGTATACACAAACACAAACAAACAAAGATGTATAATATTAAATCAAAGTTATCGATAAAAGACACTACGCATGCAATAATCTAAGATAATTTTTGAATTTAGCAACAAACAATTTTAGCGAACAAGAGTTACCAATGTCTATAGGAATTTTGTTCCATTCCAAGACACAATCATAAATATAGGATTTAAAGTAGGCAGAATTGGCATTAGAATAAATATACAGTAGTTAGTATTTTACAGCCTGGTATAATAGGGGGGATATAACTGCAGAGTATTCAATATGTCTCTGACAATTGTTGACATTACACCATCACAGTTCGCACACTTATATACTAGTTTGCAAATAGAAAGTCTATAGAGAAGTGGAATCTGTTAAAGTGCCATAATTCAAATATAAATGATTCGCATAGACTTTAGTTTGACTTGACAATGCTCTTACCATGACCGATAGGCCTATTAGGAGATTCTCACTGTTGTGGCTTAACGACTGGATCGACGATCTATAATAAATTGCACAAATATAACAATATTGGTAAAAGTATATCAGATTTTTTTTATGGCCTTATAGAATATCGATTTAGGATAACCGAAGCTCATTAACAAATTGGTTTAATTACATGTAGGCCTAGAGCAGTCAGATATCAGTGTATGCGACAAGATACGTTGTCGTGATTTATATTTAAATACCTTCTTTTGAAGATCGAAATTCTCATTGCTTGAACGAGAGCTTAATAGGGGGATCGAATTGTAAACAAATTTCAAAAATAACTATGAGCATCTTTAATATACGAATATATTATTAAAGAACGTTTATTCTGGCGAATATTTGTTTGCTACAAGGATTCAACAACAGTTTATTTATTTATTTGTAAGCCTATAATATTTCATTAATAGGAAAGAATTAGAAATTAATAACTGAAACCCTAGTATATCACCTTTCTAGACTTTTAAATAATATTATATTGCTATTGCGGCGCCATTTCAATGAAACTAAATTTTAAAGTGCAAGGAAATCTTAATTACGAAAATTAAGAATATTCTTCATCACTACATATAAAGTCAATTTAAAACAAATACAGAACGGGCAAGAATGTTTGATAAGAACACATTGACCTGTAGACCTATTTCTATATTCCATATTTCGTACCCCCAAAAGATGGGTCAAACATTTAACGTCGCTCTCTCTCCGTGTGCTGCCTATCGACTGTTCCACGGAATATAGCTCTTCCAACCAAATTCAATTCTCAGCTTTTCGTTCTTATCAGAATATATTAATAAATTAGTTATCAGCCAAGGTCTGCCTGTAACCCTTTCGCTTGTCATCATCCTTTTATGACATATTACAGCAACCATCATATTGAACCCTAGCTATACCCTCCTGGGAGGTGATATGGCGTAACAGTAAGAGTGTGCGCCTCGAATGTAAGTGGCCCGGGTTCAAAGACGCGCTCAGTCAACAAATTATGATAGATAATTTCTTCCATGGTATCATGGAAGTGTAATAATAGATGGGAGCTTGCTGCCAGTTAGCGCAATCAATAGTAAATATAAATTTCAACAAGGAAAACATTAATAATAACCTGCTAGAAGCAGTAAATTAGTTTAAATTGGACTTAATCATGCATGCTTAATTTATTTCTGTACATAGAACTGTTACTGTTGTTATGATATTTCCTATCCAGCTCTTATATTTATCCCATCTATTTAGAAATAGTAAGAAGACGAGGATACAACATTAACTTGCAGTGTTTTACCTCACGATCTGGTTGGGTTACAGCAGGGCTCTGACTGTCATTCACTGATTGCCAGCCACTACCTGGTAGCATCGTGTCTAAATAGCAAAAAATTTATGCTAACAGAAAGTGACTTTATTATCAACTAATCGCGTCGATCAATGATCTCGGACATGGAACGGCAGTAGGTCTAGAGGCTCTTTGTGTGTTAACTAGAATCAATTTTCCACACAATGGCTGATTGCAACTGAAGATTTTAGGAATTTGCAAATTTTTTGGACATTCTTTTTGATCACTAGCTGGCTTGGATTTGTCTTAATAGTGTTCGATGTTGTCATGGACGACAGCAGCACTCTAATTTTTATTATTATTCTTAAGATGTTGACTATTATTACAGGTCTGGAGTTTTCTAAACTTGAATGGCTTTAAGATCAATCGTGTAGACTACCGCACTGTCAGATGCGACAGATTTTTACACCGCTATTTGATCACAAATGATGATTTCATTATCGGTTTATTTGTGATCGCTTCAGTCAATAGATAAGCATCTCTGCGTAAACGATTTGTACGAAGTCTACTTTGCATTTAACACACAGAATTATACAAATCCCTGCGTTGTGTCCAAATAATTACAGAAAAGATCAAACAATATATAACACGTGAAAATGGAAGAGGTGCTTAATTAGGAATTTCGGAAGACTATTAAATTCCGTAGGTGCAACTATTTGTGCATAATTGCAATGCGATGGCTGGTAGATTTTTCATTCAAAGAGCAAGCACTCTCGACTTTCCTGAATTCTGAAATTTATACTATTGTGGAGCTTCTTTTTGCTCACCGGCTTGGATTTGTCTCTATGGTATTCGATGTTGTCATTGGCGACAGTAGCACTCAAATTGTTCTTAACATTATTACAATTATTATTGCCATTATTACGACAATGATGACTACATTGATTATGGTTATGATTACCCTTATTATTATTATTAACATCATAATTATTAATACTACTACTACTACTACTACTACTACTACTACTACTACTACTACTACTACTACTACTACTACTACTACATCTACTACTACAGCTACTACTACAAATTATAATACTATTATTATAATTATTACTAAAATTATTTTTATGAATATTGTTATTATTATATTATTATTATTATTACTACTAGTATCATTATCATTATTATTTTCATGATAATTATCGTTTTCATAAAAATTATTATAATCATTACCATTATCATGATAATAATCATACTAATGATCATGAAAACGATAACTTTCATGAAAATGATAATGAAATTAGTTTTAATAATAATAGTAACAATAACAATAACATAATGATAAATATTATCATTATTATCATGATAATGATAATTATAATAATCATAATAATGATCCCCTTGTTGTACTCGGGTGTGGTTGTACCACTGAAGAATAGGACAACCTCAAAACAATCTGCTGCGTGTTCGTAAGAGGCGACTAAGGCAGGAGCTGAGGATGGCAAGAGGAGAGCCACCTCACCATTATATATTTTCCCCCACAATTAAATGGTAATTAATCCATCTAACTACGGAAGGCAACGGAAAATCACATCAGAAGCTATACTTTTCCCAAGCTATAGGCTCCATATGGTACGGATAAGGCGTAGACTTTTGAAAGTATTAACTTGTTAATATAAGGAGTGCTCTTATGGAGCGAGAAAACAGACTTTGAGTATTAATATGTACCTTGAACCTGCCACTTAGCAGTGCATTGAAGAAGAAGAATGATAATGAGCATGATATCATTATCGTTATCGTTATAGTTTTCGTTGTCATTATAATGTATAGCTAAAATTACCATTATCATTATCGCTATCTTATCATTATTATTATTACTATTATTATTATTATTTTTTTTTTATATTTATATTTTTTAATTTTTTTATTTACCCCGGTGTAAAGAACCTGGGGTTTGATAAAAACGATTCGAGCAATACGTGCTGAATCGCCGCCCGGCTACTCGAGGTCATCAATCGGCTTAAAAGAATTGTTGAAGCAGACTGCATTAAATCTTTGCAAAGTCATGGAAAGCCTTTTGCCAAAGAAAAGATGTCTCCGCAATAAGTCTGCCTATGCCATTAATAAAGTCAACTCCTTCGGGATTCATCGGGCCCATGGTTTCAATGCCACCGGAACAACTTCATATCCTAAGGACAGATCACGGTATTTATTCAACTTCCTAGAGGCGGCATGAACAGCAGCACCACCGGCTGTGACTGAAGTCGTATTCAGGTAGGAGTTTGCCGTAGTGTCAATGACCGTGACGTCCCAAACGGCACATTTACCGTTGCACCAGGGCACTAAAGTCATGCCGTCCGGACGCTTGCCGTCTGATCTGGTCAACCCACTTAGTTCCTTAGAGGAAGGGATGCCTGCTCTCGAAAGTGCTCGCCATATTATGTCATTTAAATTGTGATGGCGAGACATTCTACCTGAGCTTCGTTTGCAGGAGAGGCCGTGGAGACCTAAAGCGTCGACTTCATGACCGCAGGGGCACATGTGAGGCTCGCAAGTTTTCGCCCCCAAAACGGAAACTAACAGCTACTCGAATCGCCTCATTGTCTAAAAATAACCCACAAGAAGCAACAGGGAGAGCGTGAAGCCAGTCGCTGCTTCTTTTGGTTGCTACAGCTAGGAGTCGTGCTCTGTCTACTGCATTGGACTGGGATTCTAACAGACTGTTATAAATCCGATCCACTATAGGCCGGTCCCATGATTTCTGGCTACTGACTGAGGTAGAAGGTGGAGCACTGGAGGTGAGGCTTTTGGACCAAACTGACAACGCAACGTCAATGAAACTATCGGCAGAAAGGGAGCACTTATGAAGGATGGCGTCTTGCAACTGCCTCGTTCCCATCGCTGATGGGAACGAGAATAATTCCCATCGCTGATGGGAATTATTATTATTATTATTATTATTATTATCGTTGGAAAAGTATATCTGAATGGTTCCCGTTATTTTCGCGGTTGCTACAGTAGAAGTTTCAAACATGTAAGACTTTGAGAGACATGTGAGACATGTGAATATAGATTTACTTATTTTACTTATTTCCAGATTTTATTCAGATACATGTACAAGTAAAAATGATATTCCGGTATTTTAATTCACACCAGTTACTGTACACGCTTACCTGGTACAACTAGATTTCCTCTTTCGCTACGTTGAAAATCTTCAGATATAGGCTGATGAGCGTTGTTTTGTTGTTCAGATAAAACCTGGGATTCAATATTTTGATCCATAAGTAAACTTATACGTTCGTTGATTTGTTCTATATCAGCAACCTCGCGATTTGTCGATTGATTTTCAGAATTAATCTCATGATAGTTCTGTTGATATTTCAGCCGAGTGCTATGTTCGTCGTTTTGATCTACAGATAAATCCTGAGATTGGTCGTTTTGATCTACAGATTCATCCTGAGATTGGTCGTTTTGATCTACAGATTCATCCTGAGATTGGTCGTTTTGATCTACATATTCATCCTGAGATTGGTCGTTTTGATCTACAGATTCATCCTGAGATTGGTCTTTTGATGTGCACGCTCTGCTGTCATTTGGACGAGAATTAGGACATTCATTATCATTAGCCCCAATCCCTAATAGCTCAATAGTTTCAGGAACCATGCTTGCCTCATCTTGGCGCGTTCTTCTTTTACTGCAGATTTTATCAATAACGAATTTGATTATAAAAATAGCACTTATTAGGAAAATAAAAGAACCTAGGACTACTATAAGAATGTGCCAACTAGTATGCCCGTGTGACTCGCTTTGAATATTTGATAGCTTAGTCGTCCCTATCCGCCTCGGTAATGTTGCACTCACTGTGAACTTTTGATGGGAGGAGTTTTTGCTTATTTCTTTATTCGAATCATCTGACACGAAAGTTGAATTCCATGCAGCCTCTAAACAATACAAAGTATTTTTATTCGAAATGATTAAATTACCAAAATGTGATAATCATAGCAAAAACGAATATCAAACATTAAACAAGAGCGTGCAGAAATTAAAAATTCTAAATTTCGGCTATAAAACTGTCTATAGTTACACTAATTACTAGCTCAATTTGGAATAAGCAAAGTTGCTGTTTTTCAGAAATTGATGGCTAAGATATATATATATATATATATATATATATATATATATATATATAATATACATATCTCTCTTTTCTGTGCACTGCCAAGTGGCAGGTTCAAGGTACATATTCATACTCAGTGTCTGCTTTCTCGCTCCATAAGAGCACTCCTCAGATAATCAAGTTAACCCCTTCACAAAGTCTATGCCTTATCCTTACGTTATGTAGCCTATAGCTTGAGAAAATATGACTTCTGAGGTGGTTTCCCGTTGCCTTCCTCAGTTAGGTAGATTAATTGCCATTTAATCCTGGGGAAAATATTTCCTGCTGAGGAGGGTCGAGACCCTCTTGCCATCCTCAGCTCCTGCCTTTAGTCGCCTCTTACGTACACGCGACAGATTGTTTGCGGTTGCCCTATTCTGCAATGGTCCAACCACACCCGAGCACAACACGGGATATACATTTATATACATACGGGATATATATATATAATTTATATATACATGTATATACATGTATATTCTGCTTGCATTCATTTCCGAAGTCTAAAATCCAAGATTGGTGCATTGGAAAGGAATGCCAGTTTAGCTGCGGTTCTTTTAGATATGTTGTAAGAATCAACTTCCAAATTTAACTGGCCGGGCTAATTATATTTTTAAGACCAATGATGCTAATCCGTTACAATATAATCAATTGAATGAAAACACAATTGACAATCAATGGCATTGAAATAGCTTTTATGGATTTACATATTCCCATCTCTACAGATGGGAATCGACCGGAACCCGAACCGAACGAACCCTGAATTCTAGAGATGGGAATCGAACCGAAACCGAACCGAACCGAACTTTAAAATCTAGAATTTTGACCGAACCGAACGGAACTCGAACCCAGACTCTGACCGAACCCGAACCGAACCCGAACCCAGACTCTGGCCGAACCGAACCGAACCCGAACCCAGACTCTGGCCGAACCCGAACCGAACCCGAACCCAGACTTCGTCCAAACCGAACTGAACCAAACTCTTGTAGTTCCTTTCTTCTTCACTAGTCTGACATTAAATAAAGATAATAAGAACAATACAAATATATATTAATTTTTGCATTTACATGTCTTACAGTATCTAATAGCATATATTCAGGTAAGGCTGGTTCCGACACAAATTCTAAATGGTAGAGGTACAAATTAATGGTAGCGGGAAGCGAGACGGGCCTACAGAAGATAATGGATAGTCTGAATGATACGACATTGAAATATGGAATTAAGTTTAATACCAAAGAGACAAGAGTGAGGAGAGTATCCCATAACAATTTGAAAATGCTTGACTCAATCTAGGTGGATTTGTTCTTGTTAAATTCGAATTATAATTTTTTGCAATTTCAGTGTGCTACCTTAATATTTTTGCAGTCAGATTTACAAATATGACATTCTATATGTGTTAAGACTATCTGCTGTAAATAAGTTTTCACCATAGCAATGCAATAATTTCATAACTATTTTCGTAACTTCATAATTAATCTGGAGTTTTAAATTTGAAACCCTAAGATAAATTATGAAGCTTACTACTGGTCAGTTGATAGCAAACGGTGTATATTATGATCATTTTTCTAAGGAAGTTCACATGCTTAACAAATCATCTTTATTTGACACTTTTATGTTACTAAATTGTACTTTGTCTCTGAAATATTGGATCAAATTTTAGCCAAAACATTTCCACTTAATTATAAACGTATCTAAAATATAGGCCTATAGTGACAAATTTTTTTAAAAAATTGATGATGCATTCTATTTGCTCGTTATAATCAAGGAGAATGTTTCAGATACTATAATAAAGCTAAATATCTATATTTGGAACATTTTTTGGTCAACTTACAATATTTTAGGAAATTTATAGGAATAAATACCACTTCTCTCCTTTTTTCATTGTCATATTTTTACCCAGGTGAAAAAATGTGGAAGCTCTTAGGACTTAATGAATTGTTAAGCATATTTACCATAAGCCATTTTAAACATGTTTGTCATAACCATGATTATTATAAGTAAAGTTAAACAATTGCAACATTACCCAAACCATTTCGAACTCGAATCGAACCCTTGATAGAACCGAACCCAAACCGAACCGAACTTTCATTTTCAACGAACCGAACCGAACCCGAACTCTGGAAATTCATAAAATTCCCATCTCTACTATATTCATTTCAGCTATTTTTCAAAGTCTGCATTAAAATATTTTTGATAATGTTTGACATTATGTAAAGAGAGCAAGAACAATACAAATAGATATTAGTTTTTGCATTTACATGTCTTACTATAGTGGTACTGAGGTTAAGCTATATTGTTGTAAGCTATCAAGTTTGGCTGTTTTCTAGAACATTGCATATTTTCCTAGAAGCTGCTGATCTCATCCTGCATTCTCGACGGGAATCTACGTAGTTGTTTAAGTTATAAGTTGGCTACTTTTATGGTAATGTTTTGGGAATAGGTTGCTCTGCGGCATTGCGTTGAAATGAGTGTTGGTAGGCTTTAGGCCGCAAAGTTTAGTTTAGTTAGTTGCTGTTCATTCTATTCAGTCGATGCTGTGTTTAGATGCAAAGCGGTTCATTCTCTAGTTACTCTCTATTGGACTTCTCTGTTGAACGCAATTGAAGCGGGGCCTTCGGGCTCGGCCCGCGAAGGTGCCTTCGGAAATATGCACCCCTTGCTGTGCTGGTTAGGACCTGGTCGATGCAGATGTTAACTATCAGAGCGTAATTGATTTTTTATGATCCTGTAACTTAATATAGATTAACTCTAAAGTATAATAATTAGTATATGAATAAAATAGTAAATTAACTCTCGAGTCAAGTGTGTTCATCACAGTCTCTCACATTGCTAGCGGCCTATCTGGCTTTATGACAGCAGATCACGTACCTGAGTTCAACAGTTAGTTTCCCCAAACAACATCATCGTCGTCTCACGAGACCGACGTTAAACTATCAACAACTCTATTCAGTTCACTTACAGTATCTAACAGCATATATTCAGGTAAGGCAAGTTCCGACACAAACTTTAAAATTAATGTCAATAAATAGTTTTGCACTATAGCAATGCATGCATTAGTTTTCAAAACTATTGTTGTAACTTCATAATTGACTAAAGAGTTTCAAATTTGAAACTCTAAGGTAAATTATGAAGTTTATTACTGGTTCAGTTGATAGGAAACGGTATATAAACATTCGTTAGTCAACTTACATTTTAACAAATTATCAGGAATAAATACTACTTCTCTCTTTTTTGCATTGTCATATTTTTACCCGGGTGAAAAATGTGGCAGTTATTTTGACTTCATGTATTTTTAAGCACATACCATAAATCATTTTAAACATGTTTATCCTAACTATGGTTATTGTAAGTAATGTTAAACAATTGCAATATTATCAAAATCAAACCACTTTGAACTTAAATGGAACTCTTGTGAGTTGGAAAGCAAGCCAAACCCGAACCCTTGTTAGAAGGATGCCGTACCGAACCTAACTCTCAAATTGTCAACTGCTGACCGAACCCGAACCGAACAGAACTTTCATTTTCTACAAACCTAACCGAACCGAACTCTCAAATTGTCAACTGATATCCAAACCCGAATCGAACCAAACTTTCATTTTCAACGAACCGAACCGAACTCTGGAAATTCATAAAATTCCCATCTCTAAACTATAGAGATCAGTATTTTAAAACAATACAAAATTTTACTACGTCTAAACATAACCTTGAAATTCAACGCTTCCCAAGCCAGGTTAGAGAAATTTCGAAGAATATGCAATGCAGCAGGGGTGAATGAAATGGCAACGACTTAATATTTGATATATGAAATATTACGGTATGATAGCAAAGCTAATGATTGAAAAGTACTTTAATTTATGAAAATAAAAATTAGAAGTAAAAGTAGAAGTAACTTTTTTCAAAATCCAAAAATTAAAGTAAAAGTAAAAGTAACAATTTTTAGGAATTAAAAATTAAAGTATAAGTACAAGTATTTATTTTCCGGTATAAAAAATCTAAGTATTTTTTCAAATTATGAAGTACAATTGTTTCTAAAAACAACTCATATATCCACATTAACATCATGAATATCTTAATATAGAAATAACATTTGTGGAAGTATATCTCAAATCAAATCACAGTTTAGTATATAACTATAAATACTATAAAAGTTAATAGTACATATATTGTAACACAGCATGTCACTTAAATATTTCTTTGTTAATGTATTTTTGGAGTACCTAGCGCCAAATCGACACAATTAAGGAAAACCAATAATATAATAAAACAATGAAAAACTTTGCAGCAAGTAAGCTTTAGTAGATGATGTTAAACATATGTATAAATCCAAATCCAATAATATATATTGTTAAGACAAAACAAATTATATTTAGCCTAGACCCTGTTGCAATTTATTAATACTTTTTACTATACAGTCTACACTCAATACTAGAGATGGGAATTTTATGAATTTCCAGAGATCGGGTTCGGTTCGGTTCGGCTTGCTTTCCACCTCACAAGGTTTCGATTCGAGTTCGAAATTGTTTGGATAATGTTACAATTATTTAACATTACCTATAAAGTTGTAATAAATATGGTTAAGATAAACATGTTTAAAATGGATTTTGGTAAATGTACTTAAAAACAATACATCTTCATGTATTGTTTTTAAGTACATTTACCAAAATCCATACATCAAAAACAATGCATCTTCCTGTATTGTTTTTAAGTACATTTACCAAAATCCATTTTAAACATGTTTATCTTAACCATGTTTATCATGTTAACTGCCACAATTTACCCCCGAGTAAAAATTTGACAATGAAAAAAGAAAGGTAGTCTTTGTTTCTGTGCATTTCTTAAAATATTCTCAGTTAATCGCCAAAGGTTAATAAAATACATATTCAGCTTTCTTGCTGTATCTGAAAAATTGTCTTTGATTTTAATCAGCAAATAGAATGCCGCATTAATTAAAAAATAAATTTTATCATTATGCCCAAACTTTTATAATCAAGCGGAATAGTCTTAGCTAAAATTGATGCAATCTTTCAAAGACAAAATTTATCATCATAAAAATGTCAAATAAGGACGATTTGGTAAACACCTGTGTACCTCCACAGAAATGTGATCAATATATAACATTTTTTATCAATTGAACCAGTAATAAAATTCATAGTTACCTTAAGGTTTAAAATTAGAAACTCAGGTTAATTACGAAATTAAGAAAATAGTGAAGAAAGCTTAATGCATTACTATGGTGCAAAATTATTTGCTCCAGAGAGCCTAAGGATATTTTCTATAAATATTTGCAAATCTAGCAACGATAATATTACGATGGTACTCTATAATTAGAAAAATTCATAACTTGAATTTAATTTCGAATAGACTACCTAGATTGAGCCAAGCATTTTCAGAGATGCATGGATTGGGACTCGTAAGAGACTGTAATTATAGGCTGGAGCAAATGGCGATGTCGATAAGATATTCGACAGTGGATCAGTATGTGCGTGATTCAAAATCTGGGCTCGCCCGTCACTGACATCGCTTTCGAGTAAGGAAACTAAGGCTAACAGTAGCTTTACCTTTTTAATTGCGAAATTGAGGACAAGTACTTGAAATTTGAGTCCATGTGTCCATGTCAAGTACACTTAACATATCCTGCCAATCTACGATATAGCCTTTTTATGAGCTTAATTATAAATTTGAATGCAACACAGCATATAGGGTCGAGACAAAGATCTCGACTTTTGTCTTGGTTTCAAATTTATAAAAGAAATTTACAAATCTAAGAGAAATAATGAAACATTACTAACCTGCAGCCCTCCTCTTAATCTTGTAATTGCAGTGGTAATTTCCATATTGGTATTTATCAGAATAATATTCCATATTAAATTGTGAATTGATTTGTTCAATAAGCAAACGTTTGCACCAAATTGATAGATTGCAAAGACACGCATCGATTGGTCAAATGAGCGCTTATTATCTAGTCTGAAGTCTAAACTAGTAATTCTTACATAAACTCGGAAACATGCTTCATAAAGCGTGGCGTAGTATAACTATTAATTAACTAATTATCATTATTACTATTATTATTATTATTTTCTATATTTTTACCCCCGGTGTAACGAACCCGAGATTTTATAATAATAATTATAATAAAAGTAGTTTTATAATAAAAATTAATTGAGGCGGGATTTAGTGCACTTGGTTAAGCTGCGTAGTATAACTACTAATTAACTAATTATTATTATTATTATTTCTATATTTTTACCCCCGGTGTAAAGAACACGAGATTTTATGATAATAATAATTGTAATAAAAATTAAAAATAATTTTATCATAAAAATTAATTGGGGCGGGATTTAGTGCACTCGGTTAAGCTGCGCGTCAGTTGAACGAATTTAAGCTCAATCGCGACGGATAGTACTCTGTGGGCGACCACCATGGAAGACCGAGTGTCGACAGCTTTAAAAGAAAAATCCCGAGGGTGTTGGAAGGTTATTCTTACATCTGCGCCGACTGTAATTGATGCGCCAACAAAAGGCAACGATTACTAATAATCATGGAGAGGAATGGAGGAAATGACGAAAAGTACAAAAACAGAAACCAAGAAAGGAAACCAGGTAGCACATGCGAAGTCATGTGTGTAAGTATACGAACAAAAAATTCTTCCTATTATAAATGTTTGAGGTTATTATTGTTATTACTAATTTACTATCATAAATTATATTATTAGTATTATGATAATTGCAATGTCTGTAGGCTGCAATCAGAGAATTCTGATTAACATTTGTTTTTTCTTAATATTAGTTATTAAGTTATTTATTTATTTAAGTTAAGTAATTTATGTATTCTTTGCAACTTCCGGTCATCAATAGATCAATGAAGAAAATTAGACCATAGATAGATAATATTACATAAATGACACAAATCGTATTGTTTATTTAATTTAGTGTATAGAAGTTATAAATGAAGTTAACTTAAGGATTAGATTTATGTTTATGGTTGGGGATAGGGATAGGGTTAGGATTCAATTTGAATTGACTTAAGATTATCTTAATGGAATTAGGGTTAGATTACATGACATTAGAAAAGAAATACAATTTTTTGTCATTTATCTAATGTCTGCCGTGGACAGTGCATATGCTTCCGTAAGGCCCTAATTGATTTGTTTTGTTTACAAGTTGAGTGGTTGGACAAAATAAAAAATAGTTATATGACTGTTTAAACATTTTACTAATAGTACTTTATATTAGGTAATAATGTCAACAATTAAAGCGCGGCTTATTTCTAGTCATCTGTGTGATTTGAGTGTGAATATTGTATCTCATTTCTCATAACTGACCAGAAAGTTTTAACAACAACGTAATAGTCTATATACAGCCTACAGACTAGGGAAATTCAAAGCATATCTACAACTGGTGCTACTAATATAAGAAAGGTTTGTACTGTTTTAATTTAGAAGCATTTCAATATGGCTAATAAATTACATATTTCATGATTCTCACACTTACTTGCCAGATTTTTTGTTGTAACAAAATATTTGAAGTAGCTACAATATTAACTTTGTGTTGGAGCATATATTCTTTAAGATTTCAATATTATTTACTCTTGACGTATATATATATATATATATATATATATATATATATATATATAATCTATACATATATTTATCAACGGCTTCAAAATTATATATATATATAATCTATATATATATATATATATATATATATATATATATATATATATATATATAAACGGCTTCAATATTTAACTTTTACCGCTGTGAAGGCGGTAGCGGATGCCTTTTTAGGAACGGTATGGAGTCGGATAAAATATTTTCCTCCGCGCCACTCACTACGATTAACTTAAAGCATTCGCATTATTTATTTGTGTGTATAATATCGCTATGTATAAGATGTATGAGCCATTATGCTTTAGTTACGCTAAGAAAAAAGTAAGCGTATCTTTGCTTTTTATGTCATCTTTTATAATCTGAAATTCAGTTGTACCGTATGAGAAATCGGTAAGAATAATCGGTCGTATCTCAAATACCTGTGATTTTTGTAACGCTATCTGTTGTTAATTTTAAAGTTGTATTGGAAGCAGCCTTACCTGAATATATGCTGTTAGGTACTGTAAGACTTGTAAATGCAAAACTATTATATGTATCTTTATTGTTCTTACTAACTTTACATAATGTCAAACATTCTCCATAATATTTTAATGCCGCCTTAGAAAAATAACTTAAAAGAAAAGTGTTCCTTTCTCCTGAAGCTGGCGAGGGAAGGAGGATCTCCGGTTCGGTTTGGAACAAGTCAGAGTTCGAGTTCGTTCGGGTTAGGCCAGAGTCTGGGTTCGAGTTCGTTTCGGTTCGGCCAAAATTTCAGATTTTTGGGTTCGGTTCGGTTCGGGTTCGGTTCGATTCCCATCTCTACTCAATACTCTTATTATAGGCCTTCGTACTACAGTATAAGGAGCTCGCACTATTGAATTGATCTGTGTAAAAGAAATCAAACTACAATAGCATTAGACATCTTACACAGAGACTTTATATTCCACACTTTAGTAATTTATATATTATTAAAATGTTACTAGGGCCTAATGCAGGGTAGATTGATTATGTCTACGGTTGGAAAAGGTAAGTCTTAAGCTTGCTAGAGAATGTTGAAAGAGAAGAACAAGAGCGAAGATTAACAGGTAAAGAGTTCCAGATTGTGGGTGCTGCGTAAGAAAAAGAACGTCTGCCCAATGATGTAAGAATATTTGGAACAGAGAGAAGATTGGGATCGGTGGAACGAAGTGAACGTGAGGGATGATAGTGAAGAAGTATTTCAGATAAGTAAGAAGGCTTGCCAAATCGCAGAGTTTTGAAAGTTAATAGAGCTATTTTATATTTTATGCGTTGATTAACAGGGAGCCATTGAAGTCTGCGAAGTAAAGAAAGAGAGCGAAATTGAAGTCGAGAGGACTTGCAAACAACACGTGCAAGAGAATTTTTGACGTGCTGTAAACGATTGAGAGAAGAAGTAGGCAATCCATGTAATCCATGTAGGCATTACAGTAGTCGAGCTTTGTATGAACTATTATTGAATGAGCTAATACTGAATGAACTATAATTGCAATATTAGAGCGGGGAGAGAAGAGCAAGCGTTAGTACATGGAGCTCTGGATATATATACTGTATATGTATATATATATATATATATATATATATATATATAACCGGACGTTAAATTATTATTGATTGATTGACTCAGTGATACATTGAAAGAGAGATAGAAAATACACTGCGCATTTTGTATGTTATTACTAACCATGGACCTCCGTATATATTGTAATATGTATATGCAAATATGGCTCCCTGTTAATCAACGCATAAAATATAAAATAGCTCTATTAATTTTCAAAACTCTGCGATTTGGCAAGCCTTCTTACTTATCTGAAATTCTTCTTCCCTATCGTCTCTCATGCGCACTTCGCTCCACCGATGCCAATCTTCTCTCAGTTCCAAATATTCTCACGTCATTGGGTAGACGTTCATTTTCTTACGCAGCACTCACAATCTGGAACTCTTTACCTGCTAATCCTCGCTCTTGTTCTTCTCTTTCAACATTCTCTAGCAAGCTTAAAACTTACCTTTTCCCACCATAGACATAATCAATCTACCTTGACCATTTTTTGATCACAGGACTGGCTTTCGTTTAGGACCTTACTTCTCCTCAGCACATTTCTTTCGCAGATTGGTCTAGGTGGATTGATCTGTAGTGATGTGTGCTGTTAGGTGATTTGTAGAATTGGCTGCTGATCAGGTGCTGTAAATTTCAAGAACAACGGTCAACTTCATACGACTTTATTGTTAAAACAATTTGGGGTATCAGTTATAAAAAATACAGTATATATATATATATATATATATATATATATATATATTACAATAAATACAGAGGTCCATGGTTAGTACATACAAAATGTGCTGTATATTTTCTATCTCTCTTTCATTGTATCAATGAGTCAATCAATCAATTATAATTTAACGTCTGGTTCCTCGCCATAAGTTAATCTCTTGCAGACTCTGCAAAAAAGCCAAAACACCACATGATGACGACTGGGTATACAAATACCACAAGAGAAAGCAAGATTAAACAGCGCAAGTCCAGGATCGAAGGTAATTAAGAGGGTCAACATTTAGACCTATGGCGGAAAGAAATGAGTTTTAGCTTGCGTAGGAAATAACTAATACATTTACAAGATCGAATATATAGTGGAAATGAGTTCCGTAATGGCGGAGCTGAAAACTTGAAGAAGCTCCTGCCCATGGCAGATCTAATATCGGTTACAGTAAGAAGGTTCTTCTCTCTAAGATACTGTCAAGTGGTGACAGGTCCGAGATACTTATGGCAAGTGGTGACAGGTCCGAGGTACCTATGTCAAGTGATGACAGGTCCGAGGTACTTATTCAGACTCCGAGTCTGCTTTCATTCTCAGCATAGGGGACTGCATAGATCAGCAGGTTAATCCGCCAGTACTCCTTTCACAATAGGCTGTGCATTACCCATAACTTATGTTGCCAATAGTTTAGGAAATAATATTATTTCTTCTAAAGGAAGGTTATTGTTACGTAAAATTTCATAATTTTGCCAATAATAGAGACCGTACATCAGTTTACGCATTCACAGCTGATATCGGGTGAATCCCTGCAGCACAAAACATATAAAAGCTAATCCAGTCAAGACGGTCTACAAAAATAATGTTTTTGAGAGAAAGAAAATATGTTTTTCGATAATCATTAATAATGAGTTACACTGCATTTATTGATCGACAGGACTTTCAAAAAGAACGTAATATTTACTGCATTGCTTGTAGTTGGCATTGAACCTGCCAATTTTTCAGAATAATATAAGTGTAAGTCGATCTATTGACTGACTTGGTGGCAACATAGTAGACGATACTTGACGCTAATTAAATAATACTTCAAGCAATAGCAAACTAAAATCAATGAAAATCATATTGAAATTTTTCCTACTTCCGCATTGATACTTGCAGAAATTTTCCTCTTGGTGCCTCTCACAAAACGCAGAGCAGTTGTAGCACGTCTTGTTTATGGGATGATAAAATGCTTTTTCGTGACAATATCCTGAAACGTAAAGTAATAAACATGGATTCATCATTTAAAAATGGCTTAGCACAAATAAAAATAAATGCCATCATAAACTTCGAGATGCAATGAAGTTAATGTGTTTAATGAACTCTGACAACTAGAAAATTACAATAATATTAATTTTAATGATAATAATAATAATAATAATTATAATAATTATTATTATTATTATTGCAGAGCAAACCGGCGATAAGCGAGAGACATCTTTTCTTTGGCAAAGGCTTTCCATGACTTTGCAAAGATTTAATGCAGTATGCTTCAACAATTCTTTTAAGCCGATTGATGACTTCGAGTAGCCGGGCGGCGATTCAGCACGTATTGCTTGAATCAAACCCCAGGTTCTTTACACCGGGGTAAATAATAATAATATTAATAATAATAATAATAATAATCATAATAATAATAATATTGATTTAATTATATAAAGTAACAGACTTTAACAATATCATATTGTAGGCTAATGCGATTCTATTCAGAACACCCGATTTTTAATGCAATGTAGAAATATAGCGTGAATGAATAAATACTCGAATACTTTAATAAATACTCAAATACTTTATAAATACTCAAATTTATTTTGTATATTAATGATTATATTAAAATCTATAGGGCCTACTTCTTCAATTTATTATCGAATTAATTTTTATAATTTAAAGTTAATATGCAGACTGGCTGCAATGGCGATGGTCACTTTGTTGTATTTTGAGAGTAGTAGGCCCTAACTGTCAAACGAGACTGTCACTCTTGTCCATGATTAGGAAGTGCTCCAGGGAAGAGTGTAATGTGATTGGAATAGTGATCGGAAACAAATGAAGAGACAACTCAGTAATCATTGGACACATTGGATCAATTGTTTATGCATGCTAGAGTCAAACAGTAAAGAAAGCGGCTTCGTGCATGTGTTAGTGCTAATGTATGTGAATTGTGAGCCGTTATAATTAAAAATGCCAATTTTAGGCTCGCATCTTACGGAGTATACATGTAGGCCTACGCCTGCTTCTTATACATGTAAGTTCAAATCAATGCACAGACGAAGCTTGATTTATTTAAGAATATCTACAACATTCTCTGTTTAATCCTATAATTCCAATTTCTAAATGAGATTAAAACAGAGAACGTTCTAGATACTTTGCTCTGTCTCAATTATTGAACTGATAAAAATGCTTTCAAAATACATTTAAAGCTAAAATATGTATCCATTTATAAAACGCTTCTGACACTTTGCAATGCTTAATAACTCGAAAATGACGCATGGCTCTCACGGAGTGATTTATGTTGCAACATCAGAAAAAGTGAAGACGTCTTTAGATCAGATTATATGCAGCATAATAAACAGGATTTGGTAAACAGGATTGTTTCTCAGGTAATGACACCCCTGCGAAGTAAATGTTAATCGAAGCTAAGGAAGGCATAGTAGGGCCCACCTAAGCAGAATTCTCCAAGAGTAATGGTATATCAAAAGGAGTGTCTTAGATGATTTAAAGGACCACTCGTATGTGGACATAAAGAGGAAAACGGAAGATAGAGATGAGGGAGGCGTTATATACTATGGACCTGTCAGTAGGCAGTGCACTAAGAGAGAGTGTGAGAGAGAGAGAGTTTGTCAGTCTTTATATCTTCTACATTTACACCGTACATGTACATGTATACTGTAACTCAAGATATCTCGCCTATTCCAATATCCTAATTATTTTAGAGTTCGGGGAATTATAGTGTACGTCGTTTACACTATAATTCCCCGCACTCTAAAATAAGTATATTGTCATGCAATACAGAGTGACTTGACAGAATCCTCGCATTGAAAACTTAATATTTCGGCCATTTTAAACTATTTTGTCATGACAATTATAATAACGGTAGAGGAAGCAGTTAGACTTTGCTTGGCTAAATATTTTTATATGGATATATTTTTAGGTATGACACTTTTAGACCGTTTGAGGAATTCTCACTCAATTTCGCAATAAACATTGCTGGATAGGCAGTTAAGTGAAACCTAGCTGACGTGTCACATTGTATTATTTATAGGCTATTTTTCAAATATTACTGTATTTTTGAATCTCATTCCCGAAAAATTAATTGGTTATAGACTTAGAGTAATAACGGTGCAACTAAAATAATACAAATCTGTGATGAAGATGCAACTTAAGACGTAAACGTATTTGTTATTCTTGGTAATTGTTAATGACTATATTACCTCATAGTGCTTAGGTACCTTTTGTGGTAAGCCTCTTCCTGATAATTTGTTTAGTTCCTAATTAAGTATGCTGTATGTTTTTTATTTATTAATTATGACAGGGAAAATAAATTAAAAGGTTGAATGAAAAAACATTTAGAAATATATCCAGTGTAAAAACGCATGCCAAGCGATGAGAAGTTTTCATTGTGGGGCCATGAGTACAATGTATTTTGTGTACATGTCGCTATGTGTACAATTACAGACAAAAATCTTGTGTATTAACTTAAACAAATTATTTTATCAATGAAATAATAAACTATCATGTTTCTTACAATATTTTGTGTTATTCGAAAGGTGATGACTTATTATATTTGAAGGATAACTTACGAGGGCAATTGTTTTGGCAGAATTCTTCACTCTCATTTGGTTGACATATTTGTGAGCAAAGCGAGCAGATATTTTCTAGAGGATGCCAGTAATAGTTATTCTCAAGTTCACACAGCTCCCGCGATAGTGAGGCCTTATCTGAACTAAAGGCTACAAAATAAAATACACATCGAAATACGCATCATATTACTAATTTGCCTCCTTTTATCTGAAGCAACAGTGCATACGAATCGAAGGACCATGCCTGCTATGTTGAAGTCCGATGAAAGTCGGGAATTGCATGCTGCCTCTGAAATCATAATTTACTGCGTCACCACATCATACTTTCGTCACCATTCATATTTTCAATATGGGCTTTTTAGTCGAAAAGCACAATGTTTCATATGCGATTCACTCCACTGTGAAGATTTCAGATATGATTTTAATAATAATACGATATCAAGATCGTCAAAAGTGAAATATACAACACCGAAAAGGCCTTGTTTCCTTATAATTTAACAGTTCCCCCCATCACTTTGTGAAACATGCCCAGCAGTGCAAGGTCGAAGTTCAAGAGGCAGAGATTTTCAATGTTTGAATGATAAAGCTTGACGACATACTTCAAAATTGACGTAAAATAGAAACAAAGAGGTAAAACCCATTTTAACAGCGGTTTACTGTCCCTAGGTATCGTCCGTGGTGGGGGGGATCACTGAATCTGAAGCTTTGCTGGTAGGACCTGCCTACTGGTCACAGGCGACACCAAACTCATAAAGTTACAGGCCCCATAAAAATATATTAAATTCATTTTAATTGAAATATGTTAACTACTACCAGACGTACAGTAGAATTGGAAATTCGTGCTGAACAATAAATGGAAACTGTATGGCAATTTATGCAGAAGGCATAAATTGAATAAACCTTTAGGTTTACAGCAAATAGTAATTTCTACTGTACATGTATAAATAAAAATTTAAGAAATGCAAATTTTACATTAGAAAAATTTTGAACGTGTCTCATTTAATATTTATGTATTAAATGCAGTTTATGATATTTCCTTAACACAATGTTGCAGTATTTAATAATTTTATAACTTAATCAGCCTAGAATATGCTAACAACGGGCCTATAATAGGAGAGACCCTTGTGTAGTAAATATGTAGCTACATGTTTTGTCAAAGGTAATGTTGAACAGTGAAGTCCTGAAAAGTGTTATGACTCAATCTTAGAAAGCGCTTACATGATCTGTAAAATAAAGCCTTAATGTTCTAGAAACAAATTCATGTTGAAATTGAATCTGCTTGCAATTTATCAAAATAAAATACGACCATTAAATAAGATAAAGTACGACAAAACTGCAAAAGCAAAAAACGTTATAGTAAAAGGTAAATTACTGCGTGACGAGATTTGGAAATATATAATGCACAACATTAGAGATTTCTCTTGGTGCAATGCCTACTCGCAGGACCATGACATATAGCGCCTCCACCCTTCTCTATCTTTCGCTTTCTTCTCAATGTTCACATATGAGTCGATATTTAAGTCGTCTAATATTCCTAATATAGGCCTGCGTTAGCGTCTATTTCCTTCCATTCTGCCTTCTATGACTTAGTTTAGTACACTTCCCCGTAGAACGTGTCTTATCCATCTCTGTTTCCTATTTCGTAACACATTTAACAACTGTCTATCTTTACCAACTCTCTCCAGAACTTTCTCATTTGTAACCTTTTGAGTCCACCTAATCCTTTCCATTCTTCTCCATATGCACATTTCCAATGCCTTCTGTTTCCTGATATCTTCCTAAGGTTTATGTTATGTTAGATCTATTCATATAATTCATAAGATACATGCATATTACATGTATTTTATTCTAAACGATATCGGTCTATGTGGGTGACAACCTCGTAAGTACGAGACAATATCAATATCCTACCATAAATATCAACAATCAATATCCTACCATAAATAACAACAATCAATATCCTACCATCAATAACAACAATGAATATCCTACCATAAATAACAATAATCAATATCCTACCATAAATATAAACAATCAATATCCTACCATCAATAACAACAATCAATATCCTACCATAAATAACAATAATCAATATCCTACCATCAATAACAACAATCAATATCCTACCATCAATAACAACAATCAATATCCTACCATAAATAGCAACAATCAATATCCTACCATCAATAACAACAATCAATATCCTACCATAAATATCAACAATCAATATCCTACCATAAATAACAACAATCAATATCCTACCAACAATCAATATCCTACCATCAATAACAACAATCAATATCCTACCAACAATCAATATCCTACCATAAATAACAACAATCAATATCCTACCATCAATATCAACCATCAATATCCTACCATAAATATCAACAATCAATATCCTACCATCAATATAAGCAATCAATATCCTACCATCAATATAAACAATCAATATCCTACCATCAATAACAACAATCAATATCCTACCAACAATCAATATCCTACCATCAATAACAACAATCAATATCCTACCATAAATAACAACAATCAATATCCTAACATCAATAACAACAATCAAAATCCTACCAACAATCAATATCCTACCATCAATATAAACAATCAATATCCTACCATAAATATCAACAATCAATATCCTACCATAAATATCAACAATCAATATCCTACCATAAATAACAACAATCAATAT
>CAJHZI010000572.1:0-113666 GCA_905160935.1 Enchytraeus crypticus
CAACTATCACAAAAAATCTAAACAAACCCGAACTCATTCAACAGTTTATTCTTGACGAGTCCATTGATATTCTGTTTTTGACAGAATCATGGCTCTCTCCTGACACTCCACCTGTTGTCCTTAACTCTCTCACTCCCCATGACTATTCCATTCAACATGTCGGTCGTTCTTTTGGTCGTGGTGGTGGCATCGCTGCTATTTTTAGGTCAACTTTTTCTTTCTCTGTTTGTAACTGTTCACCATTTTTATCCTTTGAATATATGTCGTTCCGTCTTGTGTGCAAATCTAAATCCTATCTCTTTTTGATTGTCTACAGACAACCTTCTTTATCCAAGGCCAATTTCATTTCTGATTTTTCCTTGCTTCTTGAAGACATTGCCTCATCACCCACTGATTTAATAATTATGGGTGATTTCAACATCCACCTAGACTCTAATGACTATTATTCTTCTTTCTTTTTATCAACACTTGATGCCTTTGATCTCAAACAACATGTATCTTCCCCTACTCACTACTCTGGTCATATTCTTGATCTTCTTATCACTCGAAACAGCATGTCCTTTCTTGATCAAGGAATCTCTGATCCTTCACTATCAGATCACGGTGCAATTTTCTGTAAATTGCCTGTGCCCGTTAATGTACACCCTTCCAGAACACTTAAAACTTATAGAAAACTCTCTTCTATTAACATTGATGCCTTCTCTGCTGATATTGTGTCCTCTTCTTTGTATTTTAATCCGTCTTCAACTGTTGCCGAATATTCAGCTCAATTTGGCTCCGTACTTTCTTCCATATGAGACAAACATGCCCCTCTCAAAACCATTCATTGCCGCTCAAACCCTAGGAAACCATTCATTTCTGAACAAATCCTTAAGCAAAAATCTGAACGTTCAAAACTCGAAACTAAGTTCAGGAAGGATCTGAAAAATTCACCTGAACTAAGAAATCCTGACATTAAGTCCAAGTACATCAAGCAAAGAAAATTAGTAATGAGATGATTAGTTCTGCTAAAAGCTTGTATTATCAAAATCTAATATTGCAGAATCAAAATTGTCCCAAGAAATTATGGGGAGCACTTGACTCTCTGCTTGAGCGAACCATTCCCAAGTCACTCCCCTCTACCACCTCACCATCTTCTCTTTGCTACCTCTTTTCTCAACTTTTTCGATGACAAAATAGCCAAACTATGTAGCTCTATACCCTCCAACTCCATTGACACCGACAACTCCATTTCTGTAAATATGCCTGAACCACCACTACTTTCTAGTTTTGAACCAGCTAAACCGGAAGAAATACGCAATTTTATTCTTCGCTCTACCGACTCATCTTGCTGCCTTGATGTTATTCCTACACGCTTACCTGAAATCTCTGATATTGATGTTTAGTTGCCTCCTATTACTTACTTAATGCACGCTCTCACGCATAGGGTGCAGAAGGTATCATTCCCGACCCTCCTTCAAACAAGCGATTGTATCTCCTCTGCTAAATAAAGCCTTCTCTCACCAAGATGATCTTCTCCGCAGTTACGGCGTCCTATTCTTTTCCACCAATCTTCACTTATCTCTAATTTTTGCAAAGGTAATTTATACCCGTTTATGACTCTATCTTGATTCTCTTCCCTTCTCTCCTCTCATTAGCACTCTGCTATAGAAACCAGAACTCTTATCCCCTACTGAAACCGCTCTTCTTCCGATACATAATGTATCTAGGCTTGGCTCGCGTGAGTGGTCAACAGTTTCATGCCTTGGTCTTTCTAGTTATCTCTTCCGCTGTCCTTTGATACATTGACCATGGTCATCCTAAGTAAATTGGCTTAAATCTTGTTTTGGCATATCTGATTCGGCTTTTTTTTTTTTTTTTTCATATCTCTCATGTCGCACACAATCTTTTGTTATTGGTCAAAATCGCTCTTCTGAACTACCCCTCCTACGCGGTGTTCCTCAAGGTTCAGTGTTAGGTCCATTACTCTTCTCTTTATATATCACACCTCTTAGCTTCCTGCTTGCTCAGTCCTCCATAAATTTTCATTTTTATGCAGACGATATACAACTATATATTTCCTTTTCTAATCATGATTCTGATCAAAAACTGGCTCATCTCTCATCCATTCTTGACAAGGTTTATTCCTGGTTTTGTGCTAACCGTCTTGCTGTTAATCCTTCCAAAACTGAATACCTTTTAATTGGTACTCCTTTGCAAAGAAGTAAAATTACCAATAACTCTGTTAATTTTCAGAATCTTGCTCTTTCACCTTCTCGATCTGCCAAAAACCTTGGAGTCATATTTGATGAAAACCTTGATTTTAAATCCCGTATCTCTTCTGTTTGTCGCGCTTATTTCTTTCAGATTCTTCAGATTAGGCAAATACGTCCATCCCTTACTAGAAATTCAGCCACTATCCTTGCTAATTCTATAGTTCATTCAAAGCTCGGCTACTGTAATTCATTATTACATGGGTTGCCTACTTCTTCTCTCAATCGTTTGCAGCACGTCCAAAATTATCTTGAACGTGTTGTTTGTAAGTCCTCTCGACTTCAATTTCGCTCTCTTTCTCTTCTATGCAGTCTTCACTGGCTCCCTGTTAATCAACGCATAAAATATAAAATAGCTCTATTAACTTTCAAAACTCTGCGATTTGGCAAGCCTTCTTACTTATCTGAAATTCTTCTTTCCTATCGCCCCTCACGTACACTTCGCTCCACCGATGCCAATCTTCTCTCAGTTCCAAATATTCTCACGTCATTGGGCAGACGTTCATTTTCTTACGCAGCACCCACAATCTGGAACTCTTTACCTGCTAATCTTCGCTCTTGTTTTTCTCTTTCAACATTCTCTAGCACGCTTAAAACTTACCTTTTCCCACCATAGACATAATCAATCTACCACTGACTCATTTTTTTGATCACCGTACTGGGCTTCGTTTGACTTTTGCTTGCTCCTCAGCATCATTGCTTTCGGTTCAGATTGGTGCTGGGTGAATTGATCATGTAGTGATATGTGGCTGTTGGGTAGCGTCCCTGACATCATCGCCTGGATGAGGGAGAACCCGACTGATTTTGGGGGGGGTTGTGTTAAAATTGGGGGGGGGGGGTTTGTTTTTTAAATTTATTGTGTTTTAATTTTGTGGGGGTTGTGTTGTCTTTCCACCCTGGCTTATATAGTATATCGACTATATATATATATATATATATATATATATATGTATATTTATATTTGAAGAAAAAGATATTTATTTCTATATGAATATAGGTCTATATATATATACATGTGTATACTTTCGTGGGTAAACAGGATAGTTTAAAAAAAAAAAATATATATATAAATATAAATATATATATATTAACACATGCAAATATATAGTATAGTATTTATACATAGATCTATATTTACACACACATATATATATATATACATGTACATGTATATATATATATATATACCTATATATATATGTAGGCCTATGTATATATGCCTAAAAAGTATATATTTGCATATATGTATATATTTTAAATATATATATATATATATATACACAAAGGTATTTATGTCAAATCTCTCTCACTCTCTCTCTCTCTCTCTCTCTCTCTCTCTCGTCCGGCTCACGATTCTCCTCTCTGCATCAACAACTCTCTCTCCATTCTCATCATCGTCTCTCTATATAATTATATATATATATATATATTATGGTATTACTATATAGTATATATAATAATAATAACAACTAATTAAATAAATATATATATATATATATATATATATATATATATATATATATATATATATATATATATATATAGGTATTACTATAGGTATATATATATACATGTATATATATATATATATTTATATAAATATATATATATATATATATATATATGTATGTATGTATGTATGGAGGTCATCATCATCATCATCTTGCCTTGAATCCCAATTTAATTTTTATATATGTAGGGCCTATGTATAGAGATATATTCATATATATATATATATATATATATATATATATATATATATATATATATATATATTATCCTTAGCCTTTCTCTTCATGTCATCATATGAACTAAAGAATCATACAAAATCAAAAGTCTTGGTCTTCTTCTAAACTTTTTCATTCTATTCTTCCCTCAATCACCTCTTTTAGCAAACCAGTCTGTTGCTGTATATCCAGTTCTTCTTTCTAATCCGTACGAAACTTCCAATTTTCCAATTTTCTTCCTAAAACTTCCAATTTTCTCTTTATGCCAAACCTATTTCAACCTGCACTTCTTTGTTTTTATTTTTCAGGCCATTTGATCTTGTTCATTGTTCTTCATAGCTACATTTCGACTGCGTCTAATTTACTAAGAATCTGCATTCTTCTTAAATTCCTTGTTTCTCAATCTTACAGTAGCGTAGTCCATAAAGCCATAGTCCATAAACTAAAGGTTTTAAATCAGTCGAAGCTGGAGGTTTACTCCAAGAGAGAGAGAGAGAGAGAGAGAGAGAGAACTATGTTTATTGAAGTACACATACATGTACAAGTATACATACAAGCACAAGGTCATCAAAGACCAAGATTATAGTAAAGTTGCTCAAGATTGAAAGTCATCAGTCGATGTGAATCCAAGCACCAAAATTACTTTAAATAATGAAAATTCCGAAAACAACCTATTATTACTTTTAAGTAAAACTTACATTTTTAAATATTGAATTGAGAAACTTTTCATTTAAAAGTAAATTCCGGTGGGTTCCTTCTCGCAGATTACAGTTCAAGTTAAGTATTTTAGATCGACAATTGAAATAGAAATTTTACAGACGACACTAAGTATCAAAAATTCAATGCAGCTCATGACGATATCAATAACCACCTCGATACGATTAAACAAAATATGATTGACAAAAAAATCTATAAAACTCGTGCACAATAACCTTTGTAATAGCATGAACATCAAATATAAGATAAAACAATGAAATTCTGTTAAACTATTAAACGGAGCTGCAGGTTTGTCTATTGAATTTTCTTCTTAATTTGAGTCAGGAACTGGAACGAGTTGCTGAGAAAATGAACATAAGGAATCTCGAATATTCCGAAATCTGGATTAACACAATGTCAGCCATATTTGAAGTCTGAGAGATATTCAGGACATGCTGTTTAGCATGTTGTTACTTTATTCACGATGTATGAGAGCAATGGTTCGATTGTAGACTCTATTCTTATGCTTCCTTAAATTTCGTTACAATTTGTTAATTCAATATTATTAGCATAAGAACTGCGCGATGGTGCTGTGAATTGTGAAACATTTTCTTTGTTCCAGTGCTCCAGGCTAAGAATAAATCGCGCAGCAGTCGTTTGTCTTAAATATAATTTCTTCGAATAAAATCTTTGACACGTGCAGGAGAAATTACATGTACAGTTATTTAAACTTGTAGATCAGGAAGACCGTTACGAACTACGGACAGAAATACTTAAGTGCAGTTCTAGTTTAGCTTGACAGTAGTTCTCTTCAATAAAGACAGACTACACCTACAGGATGAGTCTACCGGCGTCGCTTGCAATTGCTATCTATTCCATATTTCACGGTAATAATATTACACTTAGTAGGTAATTTAAGGCAAAATTACTCAATTTTTTAAATAAAGATAATGATTAGCATTATTAGTTTTTGAGAGATGTGAGACTACGTCTACGGGTAGAAGGATCAGAGAGTAAATTTTCTGACCTTCAAAGGGCTGGTAACATGGATAATTATCTAATGGTAAATCATACTGTTTTGAAAGTGATAGATATCATCGCAAATGATCATTTCATTACAATGTATTTTTAACATTAATTTCGTGTACCAAGAGTATAGTAGAGACAGAACGAGAAACTGAATTTGAACCCAGCACCAGTTGATCCGCAGTCCGAAGGCTACCCGAAGAGTCAATGGATTCCTATTTGATATCGCACATTGAATTGATCACCCTCAATTAATAATTAATACAATTAATAGTTAATAAAATATCAAATTAAGAAGCTCAATGTTGTATTACATGCACTGCGTAGTTGCCGGTACATCAGGTCCAACGCTCTGTAAGAATACGATAAACGGTCAGGAGTATCAGGGAACAGTAAATGTAACTATCAACGGTATTACTTGTCAAGCCTGGGACAGCGATTATCCTACTCTTCTGCTAATGGTTCCCTGGCTTGGATTCTACTATCCGGATGGAGATGAAAAGAAAGCAAAGAATTACTGCAGGAATCCGGACAATACTTTCGGAGGACCATATTGCTTCACTATGGATCCAAAAGTCAAATGGGAATTCTGTAACATATCTTTGTGCAGTAAGTTATATGAAAGTTGATATCTGTCACGTTGATTTTAGTTAATTATAAAAAATTAAAATCTAAGCAAAATAAATAAGAATGCAAAACACGTGTGCTATGTATGTATATTTAAGCATGTAACGTGTGCATTAATTTTTAATCATTCTTACGCCATTGTATAAATTTTTATCAAAAACCTAAACCGAATACTTAGACAAAATAAATCTGTCATTTATACATATAATATGAATCTTTACGAAATATCCGTCTATAGTAAATGAAGAGTAATTAATCTTCAAGGGTTATGCAGCACCTCTATTACATCTGCTAAACATTCTTAATTCTTGCCATATTAAACAATTGGTTTAATTTCATAGACAAATATAGTTTTAAAATTGGTTTACAGAGATTTTTGAACTTTAAATTGGCTGATGATATGCTTATAATATGCATCATCGGAAAATATCATGTAAATTTGATATTCAGTTCTCATCGAAGGGCTAGGTAACGACCATATTATATAATAGACATAATCCGACCTAATACGTTAAATGTATATAAGCTGGACTGAGCCACTGATTTGTTGGCAAGTTGTTCGAAAAGGATCAGTATGTGCAGAGTTAAAATCCAGTGCTCTCCTCGTCACTGGCACGCTATCGAGCATGAAACTCACATTAAATTTGGCTTTCGCCCTAAATGAACTGCACAACATAACACTTATCAAGTTTTTTATTGTATCCCATCAGGTGACATTGGAAGAACAACATGCAGGGACTCTGACACTGGCTTAGAATATTATGGAAAGGTAAGCTGGACCAAACAGTTGATCCCATGTCAAGCCTGGGGCAGCCAGTCTCCTCATCCTCACACTATGACCGTCAGCAATGGCTATCAGTTCATGGATGGAGACGAGTACGATGCCAAGAACTACTGCAGGAATCCCGATGGTAAACCTGGAGGACCTTGGTGCTACACCACCAATCCCTACATACCCTGGCAATACTGCGACATCCGGTTCTGCTCGAGTAAATATTTTAACAAATTCTTTTAAAATTTACTGATTTTTATGAAAGATTTATTTTGTCTGAATTTTATAATAATATGGCTTGGCTTTTATTAAACATTGAATTGTGGTTTAGTATTGTTTAATTAATTTGTTCATTCTAGTTTTAAAATTTAGTTCTAATAATTAAACCTAGAGCTACATTTTATGTCACATTACATTTGTGTCAGAATCATGTCTGCTATGCATGTAATATTGATTGCATGGATTGAATATAGTGTAATAATACTCTATTGAACTGCCTCCATGTAAAAGATTAACAGAATCGACACATTTGTGTCATAATTTACGCCGATGTCTTGCGATTTTCCAGTTTTAAATGCTGCAGCAATGATTAGTACTGAGATGAAATTTCAGTTGAGCGCCAATGAAACAGATGGACAACCAATCATGGGCTGGCTCATCTGTGTACTAGAATGCGTTCTCATATTACAACATCTTACACTAGATTAGAAGCTAATGGCTAAGACATGTTTACGTTGTGTTGCTCAATCGATGGCCGGTCAAAGACGGAGTGATCATTCTAGCTGTAACATATTACCTGCTATCGTCTGTTTCGACAGCTAACAGAGGCGATGATGTCGTGCCAGGACCTGGAAGTCTGTCTCGCTGGATGACGTCATCGCTTCCTGTAGCAGCGCCGAGCAGAGTCGTGGAGATGAGTCACGGGATTGCCTGTGCCCGGAAGTGCCTAGCAAAGCACTCCTGTGCAGCATTCGCTCTGCCTGGGCTCAGTGGCTCCACGATCTTATCCGGGCAAGGAACCAACTGCAAGCTATACGACGTATCGTATGGTTCTACCGTCCGCGATGACAACTATGTCACCTATGTGATCTAGACAACATCACCCAAGTGATCTAGACCAAATCATTCATGTGATTTAGATATCATCACGTATTTGATCTAGATAGCATCTCACGTGCGATCTAGACATCTTCACCCAAGTGATCTAGACAAAGTCTTTCTTATGATCTAGACAACATCACCCATGTGATCTAGACAACTTCATTGTAGCTATGTAGATTACACCATACACATGATGCAACTATCTTCGGTTACGTTTCGCTAAATTTATGACGACCGAGATTTATTTATTTATTCTTCTTCTATGTCATCTTCATCTTCTATGTCATCTACGTGATACTTCCATAATCACTTAATTTATGTGAATTTTATGACAAACTGGATATGTTCCTTTATTCATCATCTACCACAATTACTAATTTTAAATTAAACTTATAAAAATTTGAAAAGAAATATCGGATTGTTGCTAGTAGATTGCTTTTAATGTTCGGGTATGTTTGATACTACTATCGTTTTCTTGATCTTTGAAATCAATACAAAAATTGCGAGATTTTTTCAACTAGAAGGATGTAACAACTTTCTTCATATTACAAAATTACATTTGGTTCCTTATGATAACTGACTACAGTCTGAATAATGACAACAATAACTTCTTGAAATAATCTTTAAGCGATTGTCACTCTAACTGATCCTAATCGCAAATGTTTCAGAACCATTTTAATTTCTGCGTCTTCGCGTTTATTTCTTAACTTAAGATAAAATTAAAACAGGCGAGTCTAGCTTTTATATTTATAAAAGAAGTGATTAGTTTAAAGTTAACAACATTTGCGTTATAATTATTCGAGTTTGCCAGTTACCAAAAGTTTGCTTCTTCGACGATAAGGATGGCTATATATCTAGCAATCTTTCAGTCTTTTAAAGTTGCAGCTCCCATATGCATATTTTTATTTACATTTTGCAGTCACACTCCATAAGGTGATAATAAGTTCCATAGGATATAAAAAGTTCCATTGGTGATAATAAGTTCCATACTCCATATCTGATATAAGTGCCTCACAAAACTATGCCATATCCTCACTTGAATGTAGCCAACAACTGGTTGTCTTCCTCTGTTTTTGATTACGACACGTGCAGTTTACGGTTAGTCTCTTCTTCGTGGCCCGGACACTATACTCTAGAAAATATTTAATTACCGATTTCTGACAGATTTCTTACAGACACTTCCAGCGCCTTCATCACCTAGCATGAAAGTGTATTAAGAAAACAGCTGATGTTTCACCTTTGAAAATAAAACTAGCACTTCAAGCAGTTTTGTACAGGTTTGTTTTTGCGGTTTAAATTATAGGCTATACAAGTGATTGAAGTTGAAATAAGAAAATATTTTCTGCAAAATACATGTCAAGGATTTGTGTGCTACCAACATATAAAGGTACTGAACTGGCAATCATGCAATGGTAAAATAAGATGCACATATGTCCAAATTGCAACAATTGTATTTACATTTGTTAGGCTTACCTGTAGTTCTTTTTGTGAGAGTTTCATTCCGACCTACGAAACGTTTTACTTTTTTAATATTTCAGTCTGGTTTTTCGTTTCAATTAAAAAGGAATTTCTACTATCCTGATGCGAGCAAGCCTTCGCATCCTCTCAGTAGATATCTTCCTGGATGTCTGCTAATTTCCTAGCACTCAGTCCATCTAAGATTGAGTTCGTGCTCTTTGGGATACCTCTGCAACTTTCAAAACTGAACGAGGTGTCACTAGCTCTCTCTTCTGATGTAGCAGTTACACCAATTTCTTCTGTGAATAATCTTGGTGTTGTCCTAGACCACCACCTCTTATATTCCACGATTTCATCACCAAAATATCAAAGGCATGTTTCTTCTAAATTCGCGATCTTAGTCGAAAAGACCATATCTTTCACTTGAGACTAGCATTAAGATTGGTGCTGCTCTTGTGCAATCCAAAATGAACTACAGCAAATCCCTATTTCTAAATCTTCCCAGTTGCGAGATTAATAGGTTGCAGTTCATTCTGAATTTCATTG
Organism: Enchytraeus crypticus; assembly: GCA_905160935.1. NCBI lineage: Eukaryota > Metazoa > Annelida > Clitellata > Enchytraeida > Enchytraeidae > Enchytraeus > Enchytraeus crypticus. The sequence goes on from CAJHZI010000572.1 coordinate 10,206, forward strand.
CACGTGTAGTCTCTTGTAGCTCCAGATATTCTCAAATTACTCCAATCTTCCAGTCCTTGCACTAGCTCAAAGTTAGTCTCTTTAATATACAAGTTCATCACTTCACCTGGTAATGAATGGCTACATGTCATACTTACTACAAATGAGGCAGCCTACCTCCAGGCAGTAATCTAGCAGGACCTCTAAGTTAGCTACTCTAGAGGGACCGAATATTCCTTCTCGCAGCAAGCTGTCTTGGGGTTCCTTACAGCATTCCACAGATCTGGAATTCACTTCTTTCCACTCAACGAACCCTCTCAACTACTCCTGTTCAACCTTTCCTACTTTGCGAACAGTTTCATAGGCGATTAAAAGCTTTTCTCTTCGATCTTTCCGATCCACCTAATGTCCATGAACTGAGACCATCTTGCAAACCTCCATTCCGCTAGTACCCTTCCTCTGACTGTTTATCCGGATTTTGGCTCGTACCGTATATAGACCAGCCACATGATGCTCAGCAGTTTTCATTTGGTTCCATAATGCTTGCTGTTGTCATGGGCAATAGTGGCACTCTAATCGTGTTGTTGTTGTTGCTGAAATTTAAATGCACATATTCATCATTCACAGATAATATTTTGCCAGAAAATGAGTCAATTCTATCTGTACTACGGCTACACTTTTTTTAAATACAGCTTATAGAATATTTTTAGAATAATTTAGGAATATAGTTTGCGTAAATTCTTAATTATTTCTACTCTAGATACAATTTTGTAGGTCTAAGTCAGTAAGGTTGTTCGAATGTCAATATACATGTAAAGCTCGACACTCTCAAGGCTCTATACGACAGTGAGAGGCAGCAGCTTATATGCAGAAAATCGAACAAAATATATGGATAAAATATTAGAGCCCACTTCTTACACGCAGTAGGATATTGTTTAAAATCCCAGACAGAACTTTCTTAAACTTGTGGCACTTGTTCCTAGGTATGCCATTGAACCTAGAACGTCCGTTGCTGCACCGCATCACGTATTTCACGTATTCAGACAGAACGTAAGAAATTAGAATGCGTAACCTCATGCTTCTTGGTCAACTCGTTATCAAATCAGCAATCCTTCTTCAGTGCACTGCCAAGTGGCAGGTTCAAGGTACATAGTTTTACTCAAAGTCTGTTTTCTCGCTCCATAAGAGCACTCCTTAGATCAACAAGTTAATCCCTTCACAAAGTCTATGCCTAATCCATACCTTATGTAGCCTATAGCTAGGGAAAAATCTGGTTTCTGAGATGGTTTCCCGTTGCCTTCCTCAGTTAGGTGGGTAAATTACCATTTAATCCTGGGGAAAACATTTCATGGTGAGGTGGGTCCCCTCTTGCCATCCTCAGCTCCTGCCTTTAGTCGCCTCTTACGTACACGCGGCAGATTGTTTGCGGTTGCCGTACTCTGCAGTGGTCCAATCACACTCGAGCACAACACGGGGAAAAATCAGCAATATGCCTTCGATAAATATTAATCTTGGCTTTATATCACAGATTTATTTATTTAAATTTCAACTTGTTCAATAAAAAATTACAATAGTAAAAGTGTCTGAATAAGTAAAATCTCTACTAATTGTTCCAGATTAATCCATTGTATGGATAAAACTTTCATACAGATATCAAAGACAATTAGCTAGTAAATCATCAGTTGAATAAGACAATGATAATGAATAGTCAAATGTATGATGTTGAATGTATTAGGTTGAACGTATAATGTTGTATAATGCATAAAATTATCATTATAATTATACTATATTTTGTTGTATCTACATGTAGTGCTCTCCCCGTCAATGGCTTGCCTTTTGAACAGGAAACTGGCTTTAAGCATGACTTTAGCTTTATCTGTTTCATGTATCTGTTTCTAACTTAATATTTGATCCGAAAAACGCTTCACTGCATCAATTATATTTATTGATTCTTTTGTTTAAAACAGTTGAATAGAAAGACAAATCTTATAGAGTGTCCATAATATCCTTCAATTGCGGCACGCTCAGAAAGGTTTTGTAATATGATTTACAACAGCATTCAATTGTTCTTTGTTGGCGGCACCAGGGACTGACCGCTCTAACTAGTATATCCAATACTAAAATCATAAATTTGTCTGATTTTTAGAGGTACATGTATGCAAACTATGGCCCGCAGGCCGAATGCGACCAGCCAAAATGTTTTATGCGACCCGTGTGCATGTTGTGCATTTGTCAAATTTTTCTATCCCCCCCGGTAAGGTTTTGCTACTGCTTGGATTCATGAATACTCACGAGCAAGAGCTTTCTTGTAGGAAAATAATCCAATCTAAGAACATATGGATGTTGACTGACAGTACTTTAAATGCAATCATGTGAATAATAACCAGTAACATTGTTTCACATTATCAAGGACATTATCTGATGCTGTGAATCGTTATAAAGTTCTCATTAGGCCTAGCTATACTTTATTAATGTTGTCAGCATATCTGTAAACTACTTATCCACGCAACCACCAGCTACTGCGAAAACTAACAATACAATTTTATTTAGCAAATAAAGAATAGCAAAATCTGAAATAATTTTACAAAATTGGCAAATGGTTGAGTTTAGATCATGTTCCGAAATTTTATTTGAATGTGCAACGAAGTACCACATACCTTGTTATTTTCGTTAATAAGCATTGATATATTTGCAAATGTTCAAATATACAGTATATATATATACACACACATATATATATATATATATATATATATGTATATATATATATATATATATATATATATATATATATATATATATATATATATATATATATATAGCCTACATATATGCAGTGTATCAAGTTTTTTAATGTCTCAGTAGCTCAATGGTTAACGTCATGAACTTTTAAATGACAGATCATGAGGTGAGTTAGAAGTTGCCAGTGCCAGTGCTCAGTGGCTCCACGAGCTTATCCGGGCAAGGAACCAACTGCAAGCTGTATGACGTATGGTATGGTTCTACCGTCCGCGATGACAACTATGTTACCTATGTGATCTAGACAACATCACTGATTTGATCTAGACAACATTACCCATGTGATATAGACAACATTACCCAAGTGATCTAGACAAAATCTCTTTTGTAATTTAGACAACATCACCCAAGTGATCTGGACAACATTGCCATCGCGATGTTGATTAAATCATCTGCATGATGATTTAATCATCACTAACGTTTTGCACATTTTATGACATACGGGATATAATCTTTTATTCTTTTTCTGTCAAAATTTGTAAATTTCGAATTTAACTGATAAAAATTAGACCCGAATATAACGATGTTGCTTTCAATCAGATATCTTTCGTTTCAATTAAGGAAGAAATTTAAGTATATATTTTAACCTTTCACAGGTCGTATATTGCAGAAAATGAGCAAATTACTCTATCGACTAATAGAACCACAGTTTTAAGAAAACTTTATAATGTAGGCTATAGAATGGTTTTAAAATATTTTATTACTATAGACCTAATTTTCGTAAATTCTGAGTATTTTCTACTTCAGGCAAAGATCTGTAGGTCTGAGACAGAAAAAGTGTATTTACGTCACTATAAATATTGACTCTGTAAGGTCATTCATTGTATGACAGTGAGAAGCAGCAACTTATAATTAGCAGAAAAACGCATATGATGCTCACGTGTGGCTAAATTGTTACAACAGACTTAATGCGAGCAACAGGACATTGTTGAGAATCCGACCCGGGACTGTCTTCGGCTTGTATTAATTTAGCCTAACTTAACTAAATAATACTGGCTTAGGAAGCCATTGAATTTAGAAGGTCTGTTGTTGTACCACAAATATCATAACAGTCTTCTTTTTCAGTGCACTGCAAAGTGGCAGGTTCAAGGTACATATTCAGTACAGGTATAGGCTAATAAAGTAACTATTAACCGCTCCAAATCTGTCCACATGCTCTTCTACCCATCCCAATGTCATGAGGATTATATATTAGCTAATAACCTCGTTGTTACTGTTAATGGAAATGCTCTGTCAAGAGTTAAACTGGTTAAGTTTCTTGGTGTAAATATTGATGATAATTTAACTTTTTGTGAACATATCAAATGTATAACCTCTAAAATCAATAGCATCTGTAGTATGTTATATAGACGCAGAGAGCTATTGCCTGCAATACGTCGTAAAAATTTATATTTTTCTTTGGTGTTCAGTAGAATTTCATACGACCTTATAATTTATGGAAATAATTAGGAAAAAGCACTTCATCCTCTAAATGTAGCGAATAATTAAGCCCTTAGGATTCTCCAGGTTCAAGACAGACGATATAAAATCAAGCTCCTTTATGAGAACTACAGTGCCTTGCCGATACATCTGTTGTATAAGTCTATGACTGCCAATATGATTTATAAGTGCTGATATCACGAAGGATTCATGTCTAAAGTTATAAAATATATGTTTATATCTAATCTTTTAAATAGCGGCTATCAGACTAGGCTTTCGGTATCCAATTATCTTTCTTTACCTGCGAATCGTTCTAACTTCTCATCTAATGTATTTGAAGGATGCTCAATATATACTGCTATACCTATTGCAATTCGCAACTTAAACTCTTTTAATTCTTTTAAGGTGTCATACAGACTTTTTCTTATGGAATCTTAGTAATTATTGAATTTCTATTTAAAATCTGATATATATTAGATAATCGTATCATATATTATATTTACAATCCTAGTGACATCAACGTAACATATTACTGTTGTCATGTTTTAGACAAAACTTTAGTGTTTCTTCGATTACCTTCTTTTTTTGTTTACTGCTGTGGTCAGCTCGATAGGGTACTTCAGTACCCCCTCTGATGGCCGTGGTGAGCAAATTTTAGTTTCTGTTTGATGCTACATATGATGATTCTCAATTTTGTCTGCTGATTTATCTATTTTCACAATTATTTGTCGGTGTTTAATGAATTTCTAAATAAACATATGTACTACTACTATATTCATACTAAAAGTCTGTTTTCTCGCTCCATAAGAGCACTCCTTAGATCAACAAGTTAATCCCTTCACCAATTCTATGCTTTTCCATACCTTATGTAGCCTATAGCTTGGGAAAAAAGGCTTCTGAGGTGGTTTCCCGTTGCCTTCCTCAGTTAGGTAGATTAATTTAATCCTGGGGGAAAATATTTCATGGTGAGGTGGGTCCCCTCTTGCCATCCTCAGCTCCGGGCCTTTAGTCGCCTGTTACGTGCACGCTGCAGATTGTTTGCGGTTGCCCCATTCTGCAGTGGTTCAACCACACCCGAGTACAACACGGGGAATATCGACAGTAGGCCTGCATAAATGTTATTCTTGGTTTTATATAGCAGATATTAAAAAATTTGTGTCGGTCTTTTATTCAGTTTCCTTCGAACAGCAGCCTCAATTTCACTACGTCAGTCAAAGGTTTTAGTTTAACTTCTCATACTGAAGGCAGCTTACTGCAGTTGAGTCGCGCTATATAGCAGCATATAGACTGTAATCAAATATCTAGGCTAATTTAATTTTCCTCATTTTTTTCTCATTAATCAACAACAAAATAAAATTTTCATGCGTTCTCAACTTTATGAGCTCCATGAATGCGACAGTTATTACATGAACACTGCATTTAACATATCACGTCAGCATTCCCATAGTCCTACGGGAATTTTCATTTTACCCCACTCATATTCGCAAAAAAAAGAATTTTTCCGTTATTATAGATATTCAATCAAGAAATTTCTAAAAAATTTAAATGAATGAAATAGTCTCAAATAGGGGATTAACTAGTGATATGATGTAGGACAGAGAGGATTTGAGACAGTCTATTCGTATCCCGACCCTAGTTAAACTGGGATTCAAGGGAAGTTGATGATGATAATGTTGATGTTGATGATGATGATGATGATGATGAAAGATATTCAATGGAATTTTCCAAATATCTAAGAGAATTGGTCGCTGGTCAAATCCTGCAAATTTCAAGAATATTGGTCAGTTCGTTGCGACTATATTAAGAAGGTGTTATTGGTAATAAGAAACAATGTGCAAACATGATACATATATGCACACAGGTCTATATAAACACATATACACATACATGTACTGCATCTGTATACATGCATAATTGTATGTGTATTTGTGAGTATGTAATAATGGATATACATGCGCATGTTATACATAAACTTCCATTGAACGTCGCTGCATTCTCTTACACACATTCCAGTACTTTATGCAGCTCATATATATCTAAAAGTAGTAAACTTGCTAGTGCCAGTAAACGGATGTTGAGAAATTTTAAAATTAGGTTGAGTTGAAAATTTTTGGCTGGATTATGTAATAAACTAGCCAATATACTATGGTGTCATGCAAGTCGCTCTCTTTGAAAATTTTGGATAACATTGCTTTGTTCGAAATAAATGTATGTGTGGAAACATTATATTGTCTGCAGTCGGATTTGAATCTGAGAGGATACAACAGGATTGAATTGTAATTACACATTACTTACATCCTTCTAATGCTCTTTTAATGTAAGATTCATTGTAAGTAAGATTATATTGATGTATGTAAAATTGGAAGTATTTGAGATTCTCTCTCTCTCTTAGTGCACCGCCTACTGGCAGGTCCATACTACTAGCCGGTTATAAACATATAAATATTGAATTTCTGGAAGTTTCTATGAATGAACAGTTGTCTGATATTGATAAACTGCGTAGTAATCTCCTTGTCAATCATAAAATTTGGCAGACAATCAATGATCAAACCTTAAGTAATAGTAATCTATTTAGCGCATGTATATCACAAGGTGATTTGCACTAAATGATATCTATTCAATATCGACATCGGAATTTTGATCAATTGCTATTGAATTTGAGTGCACGTCAGACTCTAAAATTACGATAAATTCCGGACTACTAGGCCTAATGGAAAAAGCTTGCAAACTTTTAAATTCATCTCTAAATCTCGTAAATGCAAAATAGAGTTATAATCAGATAACGCAATGTTGTACATGTACCTTTGTATTACAGAAATGCGTCTCCCCTCTTTTCAAATGCAATACATCAATACAGTTAAATACGTTCAAGTATTACTTCACAAATAAATAACATTAGCAACAGTTCCCACTTTCATCTAAACATCTTAAGAAGCGTTGTCCTATTTTGCTGTGAATTCTATAAACAAACTAATTCCTTAGCAACCATAGAAGAACTTGACTAAGCAAACCCTATAATGGAAGCAATTTTAATTTTAATCTCAGGATACAGTTGGCCTAGCCAATCAATATCCGAAAGCCATATATAATGACACCGCGGAGAGTGGAAGCGATCACTCGATCTCTTACAGTAGATCACTTCAATAAAGACAGACCATATACACAGGATGACAATATTTGCGCTGCTTGCATTTGCTATCTATTCAATTTTCCAAGGTTCTCCTCTTAAACGTAGTATTAAATTTTTAAAAATTAAATTTACATTTTTCACGTAAACTGTTAGCATATAGGCCGATAGCGATTATTTAATTCGAGGGGGAAAGATGAGAAATTCAGATGAGTGCAATGGAAAAAGACACCTAGCTTTAATTACTAACGGACAATTTAAAGCAACTAGCGTTTAAAGTCGATGACTTTTAGCGTCGTTCAGCCTTTAGAGCTGATCAGAAGTGAAACTGAATTTGAACCCAGTACCAGCTGATCCGCAGTCCGAAGGCTAACCGAAGAGTCAATGGATTCCTATTTGATATCGCACATTGAGTTGATTACCCTCAATTAATAATTAATACAATTAATAGTTAGTAAAATATCTAATTAAGAAGCTCAATGTTGTATTACATGCACTGCGTAGTTGCCGGTACATCAGGTCCAACGCTTTGTAAGAATACGATAAACGGTCAGGAGTATCAGGGAACAGTAAATGTCACTATCAACGGTATTACTTGTCAAGCCTGGGACAGCGATTATCCTACTCTTCTGCTAATGGTTCCCTGGCTTGGATTCTACTATCCGGATGGAGATGAAAAGAAAGCAAAGAATTACTGCAGGAATCCGGACAATACTTCCGGAGGACCATATTGCTTCACTATGGATCCAAAAGTCAAATTGGAATTCTGTAACATATCTTTGTGCAGTAAGTTATATGAAAGTTGATATCTGTCACGTTGATTTTAGTTAATTATAAAAAATTAAAATCTAAGCAAAATAAATAAGAATGCAAAACACGTGTGCTATGTATGTATATTTAAGCATGTAACGTGTGTCTTAATTTTTAATCATTCTTACGCCATTGTATAAATTTTTATCGAAAACCTAAACCGAATACTTAGCCAAAATAAATCTTTCAATTATACTTATAATATGAATATTTACGAAATATCCGTATTTATGGTAAATGAAGAGTAATTAATCTTCAAGGGTTATGCAGCACCTCTATTACATCTGCTAAACATTCTTAATTCTTGCCATATTAAACAATTGGTTTAATTTCCTAGAACTTTCACAAATATAGTTTTAAAATTGGTTTACAGAGATTTTTGAACTTTAAATTGGCTGATGATATGCTTATAATATGCATCATCGGAAAATATCATGCAAATTTGATATTCAGTTCTCATTGAATAGGAATCCGGATGGTAAACCTGGAGGACCTTGGTGCTACACTACCAATCCCTACATACCCTGGCAATACTGTGACATCCGGTTCTGCTCGAGTAATGATTTTAACAAGTTCTTTTAAAATGCACAAATTTTTACGAAAGACTTATTTTGTCTAAATTTTACGATCCCATATGACTTGGTTTTTATTAAAGGTGTTTGTCAATTTTTAAGTTATATTTTATGTCGCATTGCATTTTTGTGTGAAACATGTCTGTGATAATATTGATTCCTAATTTTAATGAACTGCTTCCACATAAAAGATGAAAAAATCGACGTATTTTTGTATTAATCAATTTAAGTCGATTTCTTACAATTTTCCAGTTTTAAATGCTGCAGCAATGATTAGTATTGAGATGAAATTTCAGTTGAGCGCAAATGAAACAGATGGACAACCAATCCTGGGCTGGCTTATCTGTTTACTACAATGCGTTCTCATATTACAACAATGCGTCCTCATCAGAAGTAATACGCAAGTAATACGCATAATACGATCTATTGGATAGATGTATTTCAACTGCACACATCACAACATATATAAGACATTTTCCATTTAATCCTATCAGGTGACATTGGAAGAACAACATGCAAGGACTCTGACACTGGCATAGAATATTATGGAAAGGTAAGCTGGACCAAACAGTTGATCCCATGTCAAGCCTGGGGCAGCCAGTCTCCTCATCCTCACACTATGACCGTCAGCAATGGCTATCAGTTCATGGATGGAGACGAGTACGATGCCAAGAACTACTGCAGGAATCCCGATGGTAAACCTGGAGGACCTTGGTGCTACACCACTAATCCCTATATACCCTGGCAATACTGTGACATCCGGTTCTGCTCGTGTAAATATTTTAACAAATTCTTTTAAAATTTACTGATTTTTATGAAACATTTATTTTTGTCTAAATTTTACGATCCCATATGACTTGGTTTTTATTAAAGGTGTTTGAGTATTTTTAATTAATTTGTTCAATCTACTTTTAAGCCCAAAATACAGCTAAAGTTATATTTTATGTCGCATTGCATTTTTGTATGAAACATGTCTGTGATAATATTGATCCATAACTTTACTGAACTGCTTCCATATATAAGATTAAAAAATCGCCGTATTTTTGTAATAATAAATTTAAATCGATGTCTTAAGAGTTTCCAGGTTTAAGTGCTACAGCAATGATCAGCTCTGAGATGAAATTTCATTTGAGCGCCAATGAAACAGATGGACAACCAGCGCTGTGCTGGCTCATCTGGGTACTACAATGCGTTCTCATCTCACATCATCTCACACTAGATTAAAAGCTAATGGCTAAGACATAGTTTACATTTTGTTGCTCAATCCATGGCCGGTCAAAGACGGAGTGATCATTGTAGCTGAAACCTATTATCTGTTATCGTCTGTTTCGATAGCTAACAGAGGCGATGATGTTGTGCCAAGACCTGGAAGTCTGTCTCGCTGGATGACGTCATCGCTTCCTGTAGCAGCGCCGAGCAGAGTCCTGGAGATGATTCACGGGATAGCCTGTGCCCGGAAGTGCCTCGCTAAGCATTCCTGTGTTGCATTCGCTCTACCTGCGTTCAGTGGCTCCACCATCTTATCCGGGCAAGGAACCAACTGCAAGCTGTACGACGTATCGTATGGTTCTACCGTCCGCGATGACAACTATGTCACCTATGTGATTTAGATAACATCGCTTATTTGATCTAGATAACATCGCACATGCGATCTAGACAACGTTACCCTAGTGATCTAGACAACATCGCTCCTGTGATCTAGACAAAACGTCATTGTAGCGATGTAGATTTCATCATATACGTGATACAACCATCATCGCTTACGTTTTACAAAATTTATGATGCACGGGATATATATTCATTTAAAATACTTCAATATCATCTTCATCTTCTATGTCATGTACGTGATACTTCCATCGTCAACTTTCATTGAACTTTGTTACACACTGGAAACATTCCTCTATTTATCATCCAGCCCAATTACTAATTTAAAATTAGACTTATGAAAATTAGAAAAAATCGGATTGTTGCTAATAGATGGCTTCTAATGCCCGGGTGTGTTTGAGACTACTATCGTTTTCTTGATCTTTGATATATATAACAAAATTGTGAGACTTTTTCAACTAGAAGGATGCAATAACATTCTTTGTATAACAAAATTACATTAAGTTCCTTAATATGACTGACTGCAGTCTCAATATTGACAACAACAGCATTTATTTGAAATATTCTTTAAGTGATTGTCACTCTAGCTGATACTGATGCCAAAGGTTTCAGAGCCATTTTAATATCAGCGTGTTCGCGTTAATTTCTTAACTTAAACTAAAATTAAAACAGTCAAGACTAGTTTTTATATTTACAAAAGAAGTTATTAGTATAAATTTAACAACATTTAAGTTACTAATTGAGTTTGCCTGTTACCATAAGTTTTGTTATTTCGACGATATGGATGTCTGTATATCTTGGAATCTTTCTGTGTTCTTAAATGGAAGCTCCAAGATGCATATTCTCATTTACAGTTTGCTTTCCCGCTCCATCCATAAGCTGCAAGCTGATAATAAGTTCCTCACAAACACTATGCCGTTATCCTCACTTGAATGTAACCAACAATTGGTAGTTTCCCTTTGTCTTCTTCAGTTTTTGCTTACAACACGTACAGATAATGGTTAGTCCATTCTTTCGTGGCCCGGACACTATACAATAGGAAATATATAATTATAGAATCTGACAGATGTCTTGCAGACTCTTCCTGAGTCTTCATCACCTAGCATGAAAATGTATTTCATAAAACAGCTGATGTTTCACGTTTGAAAATTAAACTAGCACTTCAAACAGTATAATGCAGGTTTGTTTTTGCGGTTTAAATTATAGGCTATACAAGTGATTGAAGTTGAAATAAGAAAATATTTTCTGCAAAATACATGTCAAGGTTTTGTGTGCTACCAACATATAAAGGTACTGAGCTGGCAATCATGCAATGGTAAAATAAGATGCACATATGTCCAAATTGCAACAATTGTATTTACATTTGTTAGGCTTACCTGTAGTTCTTTTTGTGAGAGTTTCATTCCGACCTACGAAATGTTTTACTTTTTTAATATTTCAGTCTGGTTTTTCGTTTCAGTTAAAAAGGAATTTCTACTATCCTGATGCGAGCAAGCCTTCGCATCCTCTCAGTAGATATCTTCCTGGATGTCTGCTAATTTTCTTTGGGACATCTCGGCAACTTTCAAAACTGAACGAGGTGCCTCTACCTCTCTCTTCAGCTATAGAAATTGCACCAATTTCTTCTGTGAAGAATCTTGGTGTTGTCATTGACCATCACCTTTTATTCCACGATTGCATCACCAAAACATCACAGGCATGTTTCTTCTAAATTCGCGATCTTCGTCGATAAAGAACATATCTTTCACTTGAGTCTGTCTGATCTCAAGTCTGGTATAAAGTATGTCTATGAGCACTAGAGTATGGTACAGAGCACTAAGATTAGTGCTGCTCTTGTGCAATACAAAATGAACTACTGCAACTCCCTAATTCTAATTCTTCCCAGTTGCGAGAGTAATAGGTTGTAGTTTATTCAGAATTCCCTTGCATTTGCGTCTCTTGTAGCTCCAAATACTCTCAAGTTACTTCAATCTTCCAGTCCTTACACAGGCTCAGAGTTAGTCTCTTTAATATACAAGTTCATCACTTCACCTGGTAATGGCTACATGTCACACTTACTACACGAGAGGCAGCCTACCTCCAGGCAGTCGTCTACCAGGTCCTTTAAGGTAGCTACTCTAGAGATACCGAGCATTCCTTCTCGCAACAAGCTCTCTAGGCGCTCCTTACATCTGGAATTCTCTTCCTTCCACTCAGCGAACACTTTCAACTACCCCTGATCAACATTTCCTACTTTGCGAACAGCTTCACAGGTTAAATGCTTTTCAAATGCTTCGCGGTTAAATGTTTCGCGGTTAAATGCTTTTCTCTTCGATCCTTCCTATCCACCTAATGTCCATGAACTGAGACCATCACGCAAACCTCCATTCCGCTAATACCTTCCTTTGACTGTTTATCTGGATTTGGGCTCGTAGCGTTTATGGACCATTCACATGTTGCTAGCAGTTTTCATTTGATTCCATAGTGCTCGCTGTTGTCATGGGCAACAATGGCACTCTAATCGTGTTGTTACGGAACTTTCTTAGACTTGTCGGATTCGTTCCTAGGTATTGCCATTGAACTTAGAACGTCCGTTGTTGTTCCGCATCACGTATTCAGACAGAACGTCAGAAATTAGAATGCGTAACCTTATGCTTCTTGGTCAACTCGTTATCAAATCAGCAATATGCCTTCATAAATATTAATCTTGGCTTTATATCGCAGATTTATTTATTTAAATTTCAACTTGTTCAATAAAATATTACAATCGTAAAAGTAGCTTAATAAGTAAATTCTCTACTAATTGTTCCAGATTAGTCAATTTAATGGATAAAACTTTCATGGAGATAGCAAAGACAAGTAGCTGGTAAATCATCAGTTGTATAAGACAATGATAATGAACAGTCTAATGTATGTTGAATGTATAAGGTTGAACGTATAGTGTTGTATAATGCATAAATTTATAAGTATAGTTATTATATATTTGTATCTACATGTAGTGCTCTCCCCGTCAATGGCTTGCTTTTTGAAAAAGAAACTGGCATTAAGCATGACTTTAGCTATACCTGCCTCAGGTTTCTAAATAATATTTGATCCGAAAAACGCTTCACTGCATCAATTATATTTATTGATTCTTTTATTTACAACAGTTGAAAAGAAAGATAAATCTTACAGAGTGTCCAAATATCCTTCGATTGCGGCATGCCCAGAAAGGCTTTGTAACATGATTCATAACAGCATTCAACTGTTCTTTGTTAGCGGCACCAGGAACTGACCGCTGAAAGTCAATATAATTAATATCCAATGCTAATAGCAGAAGTTTATCTAGATCAGAGGTGTGCAAACTACGACCCTCCGGCCGAATGCGACCGGCCAGAATATAGGCCTTTTATGCGACCCGTGTGCAACTGTGCATGTTGTGTATTTGTCACATTTTTCTTCTTTCCACCTGGTAAGCTTTTGCTACTGCTTGGATGCAAGAACATTCACGTGCTGGAGTTTTCGTGTATGAAAGTAATCAAATCTATGAACAGATGGATGCTTATTGACTCTACTTTAAATGTAGTCAAAGGAATAACAACCAGTAAAATTGTTTCACAGTTCAAGAACATTATCTGATATTGTGAATCGTAAGTTAGTTTTCATTAGGCCTAGCTATACTTTACTAATGTTGTCAGCGTATCTGTACAATACTTATCTTCGCAATCAACAGCTGTAGTGAAAAACAACAATAAAATGTGATTTAACTAATCAAGAATAGAAAAATCGGAATTCATCATCATCAGTTCATCAGTTCCTTACGTTCTGTACAGAACATAGGGCGACAACATTTCTCCATTCATATCTATCATCAGCAATCTTCACAGCGTCTTCCCATGAAATGTTTAATGTTCTCAAATCCTTGTTGATCGTATTTAGCCAAGTACTTCTAGGTCTTCCTCGTTTCCTTTTTCCTTCAGTTAACTGCAGTCTTTGCGTATTTATTCTCAGACATTCTCAGTAAATGACCTAAAAACCTCAACCTTCTCTCAGAAACTATTTCATCTAAAAACACTCCTTTCGAGTACTGTTTCATTTTTGATGTGATCATAAAAATCATAATTATTTTTACAAAATTGGTAAATGGTTCAGTTTAGATCATATTCCAAAATGCTATTGGAATGAACAAAGTGTCACATACTTCGTTATTTTCGTTAATAGACTCTAGTTTCAAGTCAGCACTGTAGACAACACACACACACGCGCGCGCGCACACACACACACACACATATATACATAATATTATATATGTATGTATATATTTACATATCTCCCGTGTAGTGTCCGGGTTGTTTGAAGAATTGACCAGACCAACCGGTGACTGCACGTATCGTAGAAGGCGACTTAAGCACTAAGATCCATACCAACGTCAGAATTTGCATACGATTGATGAGCGCCTAGGCTCCAGAAATTGCTACAAAAATATAAACGAATGGAAAAGTTTCAAATAGGGGATTGGCTGGTGGTGTGGTGTGGGACAGAGAGGATTTGAGAGAGTCTATTCGTATCCCGACCCTGGTTTAACTGGGATTCAAAGGATGATGATGATGATGATGATATACAGTATATACATAAATGTAGAGGCATACTGATGCATATGTATAATGAATATAATATATATATATATATAAATTTGTATATATATATATATATATATATATATATATATATATATATATATATAGTGTATCAAGTTATTGAATGTCTCAATAGCGCAATGGTTAACGTCATGAACTTTTAAATGACAGATCATGAGGTGAATGGAACCCTCGTAGGTTCGATTCCAAGCCGCGTTGATCTGATAGTAAAATCTCGGACATTCACTGGACTGGTTAAACGGAAAATGGACTAAATTGCCTTACGGAATTAACATCTGGTGTTAAAAAATGATAGATATCGAAATGATTTATCACATCACTATAATGCCTGTTTACATTATATAATTATATATATAATGTATATATATATATATATATGTGCATTTATAGATATATATATATATATAATATATATATACATGTATAATGTATACAAATATAATCATATATGTACAGTATATATATATATATATATATATATATATATATATATATATTGTCAGGTGGTATTCTACCTCAGCAAGGCTAACCACACCCGAAACAGACGCTAAATCTCTACATGTGCTAATTCAATGGATTTTGCGGCTGATCTCGTAATTAAACTACACTAGTCTAAAGACCCCGACCTTTTTCGGATTAACTGACAGACTACTGTATTTAATATTTAATTATTTCAATTTAAACTAAAACGCGAATTTAATACAGCAAGAAAATAAAGAAATATCCAAATATATAACATCAACGAAAAGTTAAGTAAGTTTAAATTGACTGTCCTTATGATGAATCCGAAATATTCACATACACGTTTAACTCGTAACACTAAAACGACTTTACATAATATAAAATAAACGAAAACACGATACCTAGCTCTATCTAATTAACGCTTCAAAACATAAGTTTCACTATGGAAATACTAACTGATTACTTCCTCAATAACTGCGTTAGTTTACTTTAATCGTACTTCGGGAACTCTTTCCTTTGATCAACTATTGATCAACTGTTGATCAACTCTTGGATATCACCTAAGGATTATCCAACACTGTTCTATAACAGTCTAATTCTTTCGATCCTTCTAAACCTCTATCCAAACTAACACGTGGAATCTCCTCTACCACTTCCTCTCGTGATCTTCACCTTCCTCTTCTCTAAACAAAACCCTTTTGCTCCGCCCACTCTCGTGACGTCATAAGCTTAACTAACCTCTAAACTCCCTGATAATAAAAATACTAAAATCAGTCAAAATATATAATATTATATAACTCCCTATACATAAATAATATAAGTAATCTTACTATATAAAATATCAGGGCATAATTCCCTGACAATATATATAATAATAATAATAATAATAATACTTTGGGCTTCAGTTGAATCGTACCAAGTGCGAAGTCATAACATCAGTTTGCAAATCTCCGGGTAACACAGTTTTGTCATCCTTTGTGCCAATGGGCCTATCCCATAGTACACTACTCGGCGCGCCACTCTCTGGAGAAGAAGCTACTACCACCGCTTTATCTAGTCGCTTGGAGGATCCCAAACGTACAGCATCGCGCTATCCGCTCATGATGCTTTGACAATCCTTCGCTTTTCATTAAGTGCACCTAAACTTATGCACATTCTGCGCTCTAGTCCGAGCTTCTCTCATCCGCGGCTGTTAGACTACGATGAGGCTCTTAGGCAAAGCTTGTGCGCCGTTATCAACGCATATTTGTCTGATTTGCAGTGGCAGCAAGCCAGTCTACCGGTGAGCAAGGGTGGTCTTGGAATTCGCCTTGCTTCCCATATCGCGCCTTCAGCCTTCTTGGCATCAGCAATGGGAACGAGGCAGTTGCAAGACGCCATCCTTCACAAGTGCTCCCTTTCTGCCGATATATCCATTGACGTGCGTTGTCAGTTTGGTCCAAAAGTCTCACATCCAGTGCTCCACCTTCTACCTCAATCTGTAACCATAAATCATGGGACCGTCCTATAGTGGATCAGATTTACAACAGTCTGTTAGAATCCCAATCAAATGCAGAAGACAGAGCACGACTCCTAGCTGTATCAACCAAAAGAAGCAGCGACTGGCTTCACGCACTCCCTGTTAATTTTTGTGGGCTTTTTTAGACAATGAAGCAATTCGAGTAGCCGTTAGTTTCCGTTTAGGGGCGAAAACTTGCGAGCCTCAAATGTGCCCCTGTGGTCATGAAGTCGACGCTTTAGGTCTCCACGGCCTCTCCAGCAAACGCAGCTCAGGTAGAATGTCTCGCCATCACAATTTAAATTGTGATGGCGAGACATTCTAGAGCAGGCATCCCTTCCTCTAAGGAACCAAGTGGATTGTCCAGTTCACCCGGCAAGCGCCCGGACGGCATGACTTTAGTGCCCTGGTGCAAAGGTAAATGTGCCGTATGGGACGTCACGGTCATTGACACTATGGCAAACTCCTACATGAATACGACTTCGGTCATAGCTGGTGGAGCTGCTGTTAATGCCGGCTCTTGGAAATTTGATAAATACCGTGATCTGTCCTTAGGATATGAAGTTGTTCCGGTGGCCATTGAAACCATGGGCCCTATGAATCCCGAAGGAGTTGACTTTATTAATGGCATAGGCAGACTTATTGCAGAGCAAACCGGCGATAAGCGAAAGACCTCTTTTCTTTGGCAAAGGCTCTCCATGACTTTACAAAGATTTAACGCAGTCTGCTTCAGCAATTCTTTTAAGACGATTGATGACCTCGAGTAGCCGGGCGGCGATTCAGCACGTATTGCTTGAATCGTTTTTAACAGACCCCAGGTTCTTTACACCGGGGTAAAAAAAATAATAATAACAACAATTAGAGTGCTAGAGTCATCAATGACAACATCGAGCACTATTGAGACAAAATCAAACCGGCGAGCAAAAAAGGTCCAAAAACGGTGCAAATTCCAAAATCCAGATAATCAGTCCAAAGTGTATATATATGCCTATGTATATAGGCCTAATTATATTTAATATTATATTATTTGTGTGTAGCACACTGATTAGCATCAAGTTTTCATTGTGGCCCTCATTAGAAAAAAATTCAACACGCTGATCTAGATAGAGAAATTTTTAACGAAACAAAGCTCTCGATTGCCTGATATTTAGCTGTAAGCATTTCATAATTATTCTTAGTCACGATTGTAAGATGAATAAGTCAGTCATTCGAACAACGGCAATATAAATATGGCCCGACATTTGACTAAGCATTTTAGATTGACAGCTGTTCTCTTCAATAATGAGAGACAGGATGGGTTTACTGCCACTGCTTGCAATTGCTATCTATTCTACATTAAGACCAGGTAACATTATTAAACTTTGTACGTAATTTTGGGCCAAAAGAAAGAGAAGAAAACATGTTTTATTTCACAACATTTCACAAAATTCACAGAGTAATCACATGACAAATGAAATTAAATAAGCATTATCAGAATCTAATTAATAAGTGCAATCCGTCCTGTAAGTGCAAAATAATAATAAAAATGTTCATAAGAAATTGAGTAAAAACTAGGCCATCAAGGAGGACGCGAGGCGTCCTATTCAGTTGAACACCCAGTTTTCACTCCAGTTTAGTTTTCCGGCGAAAGACTCAGAGAGCCCAAATCCTTTACAAGTTATCATACAAAATCATTTTTAGATGGACAAAATTTGAAATAGTTTACATTAAGTTGGCTAAATTATCATAAAACGTATGAGTGTTTGATTAGAAATGGAAGATTAGGCCCTACCAGTTATTAAGTAAATAATGTTAGTATTTATAAGAGAATGTTGAGAGCTGATGTTTCTAATAGAGGTTGGAATTTCGTTCCAGTTTGTTCCATCATTGGCATATGATTTATAAAAAGTGGAAGAAGATTTTTTTATAAAATAGCTTGTTCCGTATAGTCGTGTGGGATAGTTAGCATGATTGAGATCCAAGATGTATGCCATTACTGTGGATGAGGATGATCTGTTGTATAGACACTTATGAATAAGTTTCGCTGAAATAAAATTTACGTAATAATTGGATTGGCAGAATATTGAAAGAAGTGTACAAATTTCTGACATTACTAAAGCTGTGCATTCCAAGCAACGTACTTAGCACTCAGTTACATACAATGTGTAACGGCTGCAAGATGTTCCAGGAGGCGTGTCCATACACTTCAATGCAGTAGCTAATGCGAGAGTGGATCATTGAAAAATATAAATTTCTAAGGCAAGGCATGGGAAAATTGCTCTAACTAAAAATAAAAAAACTTTTTCTTGGCAAAATAACTCTAGAATTTTTTATTAAATGTAGCGATTTATAATAGCCGGTAGCGTGTGTTTTTTCTAAAATTCTCTGACATTCATAGGAACGGTAACGTGGATATTTCACTAAATTGTTTAATGGCTAAAGCGGTTTTGAAGATGATAGACATCATAACAGACGAAGATTTTATAATAATTACGCTAAACACAATTTCTTGCATCAATATTATGGTAGGGACGAAAAGATAAACTGAATTTGAATCTGCAGTCGGACGGTTAATCGATCAGGCTAGGCCTATATTGATTCACATTTGACATCACATATTGAGAAATGTGCCTAATGAGTACGCCGCCATGAACTACTGTAGGAACCCGGATGGGGAAACAGGACCTTGGTGCTACAACATGGATCCTGCTGTTAGATGGAGACCCTGCAACGTGTCACTTTGCTGTAGGTTCCTCTTAACTTAAAGATCAAACAATAGCAGTTTACTCAAATGTTATAAACAGGATACAATATTTTATTATTTATTATTATTTCATTTATCATGCGCATATCACAGTTGGCATACACAATAAACAGTTAGAGCGCATGAACGGAAATAAAGACCCACAAGTGGCAGTTACATATTCCGAATTTAAAAATAAAAATGCAAACATTTGCATTAATTATTAATTATGTTCAATAAAATCCTTAATAGAGGCCGTAATTATGTGCTAAGATAAATTTAGCGGAACAAGCAATATAATTATAAAGACAATCAACAATATGCACGCTTAAATATCGGCACATAATGACAATTAAACATACTACTTTAGGTCCTGCACTTAATTTAGACATATCATTTCAATATTAAAAACGGTAAAAGCACTAGAATACTTACGACATTTAAAAGTTAAATTCTTGGATAGAAAAAAGAATATACAGACGATAATAATGTGTGGTCTGCAAAATTTTTGAGAGTGTAATCAAATTGGATCTGACGAATATTTTTAGTGAATATAACATGCTCAACATGGTTTTATGGCTAAGCATTTCACATGTACGAATCAAATGCAATCCTTAAATCTTTGGACGCTTAGTCTGAAGGATGGCCATTATATCAGAGTAGCATATATTGATTTTGCTAAAGCATTTGATTCTGGGAGCCATCCAAAATTAATTTATAAGCTCTCCTTGATGGGCATTAGTGGATCACTACTAGATATACTAACATCATACTTGGAAAACCGGTCCCAACAAGTCAAAATTTGTCAAACTTTATCTGATATCATAAATATTGCCAGCGGAGTCCCATAGGGTAGTGTTCTAGGACCTATCCTTTTCGTAGTTTATATAAACTACCATGCTTATTTCTTTCCGGGATCAGTTAAATACTTTGCAGACGATGTAAAACTACACTCTGTAATTAAATGTAATGCAGATTTAGAAAGTTTTCAAAAGAGTTTAGACCAATTGTCAATTTGGGCAAAGAATTGGCAATTAAGAATATCAATTAAAAAATGCTGTACGATGAATATCACTAATAGAGACTTTTCAAATGTGGATAAACTTAATAAAGTAGAAAATATTGATATCAACTCTGTTGATCAGTTGCGTGATTTAGGTATTGTGGTTGATTCTAAACTTAATTTTTCTGTAGATATAGCTAAGATAGTGCCTTTGGCTAAATAGCGTATTTCCTTCATATTTCGAGCCTTCAAAACTCGTGATACCAGATTGTTACTTATTGCATATCAATCGTATATTCTGCCTATACTAGATTATTGTTCTCCTATCTGGTCACCGCATCTGGTAGGTGATATCTTAAAGACAGGTTAACATTTTTTAATTTAAGAACTCTTGAACGTAGACGTTTACATTCTGATTTGGTATTTTGTTTCAAAATTTTTAATGGGCTCATAGGAGATAAACCGGAGGACTATGGAGTGCTACTGTCTAGTAGGAAATGCGTGGACATTCACTAAGTTGTAGGCCTATACTGACCCATCTAGAGTCCATACTCGTAAATACTCTTTCTCTATTAGAGTCTGTGAACCCTGGAACTCTCTGCCAGACTATGTGGTCACAACAAATAGTGTTATGTCATTTAAGCGCAATTTAGATATACTTGATTTTAATAAATATTTGATATTTATAGTTTAGCGGATACATGTATTTTATACCAAATGATGTGACCATTGTAATGTTGTAAATGCTATAGTATGGTATATTTTATCATTTTTTAGGGCACATGTCAGAGGCTTCGGACCTTTGTGTCCTTTTCATTTCATGTGAATTGCTGCATTTTGTGAGACTTTTCTAACTCTATTGTGTGAAATGATTAAATCATTTAAATTAAATAAATAAAAAAGAATAATATAAAGCAATCCCCTAACTATTTAGGTATTGGCTTACATTAATACTCTCCAGAGACCTTTTAAAGAGTTTAGGGAATTGATTATGTGCAGTATATCTTACTATTCATTGAGGTTAGTCATTAAATACCATTTTTAAAGAATAACTTTCAATATGACTGATTTTGCCGGGACTGACATTGATAACATAAATTCACAAATGTAATGAGAACAATGTTTGAAAACTAATCATATTTTCATGAAAACAATAATCCATTAGCACTATATATTGTCATATATTTTCTACAAATTTTCCATATATTTATCGAAATGCACATGTACATGTAGCCAATTGAATAGACTTTATGCTTTTGATATCATGACTCAATTTCTATTTATCTATCAACTCGCTAACCGTATCCTCTATGTTCAATCTATCCAATCTATCTATCAATCTATTCAATCGATCTTTCAATTTATCCACCCTATCTTTCAATCCATTCTATCTATCTTTCAATCTACTGTATAGCGTTCAATCTATCCAATCCGTCTTTCAATCTACATGTATCCTACATGTATTTCATTTTATTTTCTGCGTTTCAATCTATCCAATCTATCTTCTAATCTATCGTATCTATCTTTTAATCTATCCTATCTATGTTTCAATCTATCCTATGTATATTTCAATCAACCCAATCTGTCCTTCAGAATGCATAACTCACCCATCTTTTTCAGCTTCCGTATTCTCAGCGACCTGCAAGACAACACAGCTTGGGCAAGAATACATCGGCACACTAAATGTCACTGCCCAGAACATTCCATGTCAAGCCTGGGGCAGCCAGTATCCACACTCGCACGCCAGGACCGCCAGTAACGGATACTCCTTCGCTGATGGAGACGAAATCGCCGCTAAGAATTACTGCAGGAATCCAGATGGAGAAGTAGGGCCTTGGTGTTACACCGTCGATCCAAACATCAGATGGCAATTGTGCGAAGTGCCGTACTGCTCTGGTAAGATATCCTGCCTCAGAGGCTTCTCTTGAGTAATGCTATCATTAAAAAGTGTTGCACGTACAATACTCTGGAGATTGTCATAATAATTCTAAAATAGTTCAAGTTGAATAAAGCTAACTTATGATTTATAAAAGGAAACTGTGTAATCATAATGATACAGTACGTTTAAACAAATAATCAGAAGAAGAACACAATGAGTAATGAGACTGGAGAAAGCTGTCAATATCGAGTGTTTAATCAGTCAGGGCCAGCTTATTGATAATTTATTAGTTATATGTCTGAATTAAGCTGAACTCTCTGATTGATTCGTCCTGGAGTCCAGCACATAATGAAATTTATTAATTATGATTTGATTAAACCTGAAGATTTAATTAGAATGCGTGCTAATATTCACAATGATTCACAATTGTTCACAAGTGGGCATTACCAATTTCAAGTAGATACCTATGCAGAAAATTGCAAGAATATTTGACTGAGCCACTTACTTAGATGCATATTTGTAAGAATCAATTTGCACAGATTTCCTAAACAATAATATAATATACAATAACAATAATAGCAATACTATGATAATAGAGCTTATATTGAAGTTAGTTATAGAATACAAAGAATGACAAGACTACGATTGTCTGAATGTATGATTTGAATCTGAAGATTGTTGACAAATAAGAGTCAAGGAGAAATTATAGCAAAGTCACTAAGGTGCTAAAAGAAATAAGAAATGTACCTAAGTGTCAAAACATATTAAAGTGAAAAAACCTAGTATATAAAATTTTTTAAATTGTACATGGGACGATAAAAACCAAGAGACCAAGAGTCGGCCGAACAAGAATCACGAAGAAGGAAGACCAAGGAAACCCACCTCAGAAATCATATTATTCCCAAACTATACGCTAAATTAAGGTATTGATAACTAAATTAATGTACTTCCTTTTGTGACGGAATAAACCTGTTGAAATATGGAGTGCCCTCTCTCTCTCTCTTTCTCTCTCTCTCTCTCTCTCTCTCTCTCTCTCTCTATATATATATATATATATATATATATATATATATATATATACAGACTGGGGCAAAAAAATAATTCCCTAGCGAATTAACACTAACTTCGACAAAACTCAAAATATTTGAACAAAATTTTTAGAAGTTCTAGATGAGGAATTTCAACATATATCCTGCAAAATTTGATGTAAATTTTTTAAGCAGTAAGAAAGTTACAGGGTTTCTACAAAAAAGTGCAAAAATCAATTTTAACAAGACTTAATTTAACAAAAGTCATAGTAACTTCGGCAAAACTCAATATAACTTTACAAAATTTTCGGAGCTTCTACAGGATGACTTTCTAGACTTAACTTACAAATTTGGTGAAAATATATTCAGAAGTAACAAAAATGCAGCGCTTATTCCGGAAAATGTGTTTAAATCAATTTCAACTATGCTAATTAAACAAAAGTACCGGAAAATTTCTTCGAAATTTAGAAATAATTTCAAGAGAAATTAATTTTAAGCATCGTTTATTGAAGCAGCTAATAAGGTAGTGTAGGCTTATATTCTACCAATTAGTAAACGGCCCTTTTCAGGGTCGTTATTTTCTTAAATAGCAATGGCTGACTTTTCAAAAAACCTTGTTAAAATTAATCTTTGCACTTTTCTCGTAGAAATGCTGTAATTTCGTAACTATTAAAAATATATTCACCAAATTTGCAGGAGATGCGCAGAAATTCCTCCCCTAGAAGATCGGAAAATTTAGTAAAGAATTATTGAGTTTTCTGAAAGTTATTGAGATTTCGCTAGGGGATTATTATTTTTTGCCCCAGTCTATATATATATATATATATATATATATATATATATATATATATATATATATACATGTATATATATATATATATATATATATATATATATATATATATATGTATATGTATATACCTACTGAGCGTGAAAGCAGAATCTAAGTAAGGATATGTACCTTGGATTTGCCATTTGGCAGTTCACGAGAGAGAGAGAGAGACGGAAAGAAAGAGGGAGAGAGACGGAGAAAAAGAGGGAGAGAGAAAGAGAAAGAGATAGAGAGAGGGTAATTTGTGATGTGCACAATATCAGTTGTAATAATTCGAAATATTTACGAAGTGCTCTATACTAATGTCATCTTTTATAATGTGATTTAGCAAATAGAACCGGCAGCGAGCCTCCTAAAGATATATCCACTTGGAAAGAAGGTTCCGTACCTCAGGTATCAGCCAGTAGATCCTTCCTCCTGGATCATGGGATACTCTGTGCTCGACTTTGTTTCAAGGATCCGTTCTGCACAGGATTTGTTTCGACAGTGAACAAAGGTCCTGCTTCCAAAGCTTCAGCAGGAACTGGAGTGCAATGCCGACTCTTTAATAGTAACATAGATACAACGTCTGCCGATACCCAAAGTGTTATGTATATCATGCAATCTCCGTGATAATGTTCCGTAGAACTCTTTGTGGCGCAGTGGTAAAGAGCTCGCTTCCTGAACGAGAGGTCGCTAGTATGATGCTGCGTAGAGACGTTGGATTTGCTCTTCCGAGGGGCTCACTACTTTTTCTATTCTTATTCTATTTTATTATTTATAACAGCAAACAGAACAGACTTGTAGAAACGAATTAAATCGTTTTAAAAACTCAAGTAGAGGTATGCGTGAAACGGAAATAATGGTCCATTAACACGGCAGTTACATATTCCTCAATTTTGATATATGAACGGAGCATCAAACCATCTTAGAGTCAACTAATTAAAGATCAGCTGTGCGATACAAATTGCAATAAAAGTATAATTTCAAAATTATATTCAAAAAAATGTAGTAGTGTAAAATTTTTATGTATATATACTTGATTCACGAATTCTTAAAATTGTAATAACATCAAGTACAGTTAACTCATATTTAAACAGATCAATCTAGGAAGATTCATCAGCGTGTCGATGGCAACATATTCCACGCTTTAATAGACCTGTTCTTAAAATATCCCTGTTGTTCAGAAAGTAAGTCATGTAAAGAGAGGCGCCATTATTGCGAGTCACCCCAGATTTTAACATAAAGAATTCAGCGGCTAGAAGGTCAATAAGTTTGCTTAATATTTTGTAATAACATTATTATAAAATATCAGATTAATAAATCAGATTTAAGTCTCCTAAGTTCAAGAGTTTCAACGCCAACAATTTCAAGCCTCTGAGAGTAGGAGAGATCCTTTAAACCATGAAAAAATTTGGTGAAATGGCTTTGAACAGACTCCAAGAGATCGATTTCCAGCTTTTGTAAGGACACCAAATGCTCAAGCAGTATTCTAGAATGAGTCTGACATTCATAGTAAATGCCTAAAACAGTAAAGCTCTATTTCTAGTTTTAAAGAAATTTAGGTTGATGGCCGATTATGATAATGCAATAATATTAATGTCATCCACAATTTTAGATAAACCCACTTAGCTATTAGCATTCATCACTTAATCAGCTACAAATCTTTCACCCTTCAGCAGTTTACCTCCGATTTTTAATCCATCTTCAATGTTATCCATTGCTTCCATCATCATTGCTTTAACATAAATGTTAAATAGAAGTAAATGGAAACATAAAACAGCCTTGACTCACCTTCATATCCCCCCTTCTTTTGATAACCGGTGAACTTTGAAAATTGCCTCTAGGTTCATGTACAGATTCATAATTAATCGTCTATCTCCTCAGTCCACTTTAACTTCTCCCCAAATTCCCAACATCTTCACCATGTTTACCTTGTCAAAAACTTTATCAGATGTACAAAACATAAAAATCTCATTTCCTTTCTCTAAACTACGTTCACAAATGACTGGCATTACACTTGTAGCTTCTCCCGTATAGCATCCTTTTATAAATCCAAACTGTTGTTTGCCTAATATCGTTTGTGCCATTTCGCTTCTTATCAAATATTTTAAAATAAAGGTTTTAAATAAGTAGAACCTGAAGGTTTCCTTCATGATTAAAATTAAGTTACTCAAGATTGAAAGTCATCATTGGAGGTAAATATGAGTATCAAAATTCCAATGAATAGTGACAATTCTGAAAACAACTTATTATTCAAGTAAAATTTCAATTTCAAGTAAAATTAACATTTTCAAATATTAAATTGAGAAACTTTTCATTTAAATAAGAATTCCGATGTGTATTTGAGTCAGGAACTGGAACGGGTTGCTGGGAAAATGAACATAGGGAATCTCTGAATATTCCGCAGCATGGATTAACACAATGTCAGCCATATTTACAGTCTGAGAGAAACTCAGGACATGTATGCAGTATGACATGTGGTTGTTTTATTCACGATGTATGAGAGCAATTGTTCGATTGTAGACTCTATTCTTAGGCTTGTTTGAATTATTAAATTTTTAAAATTAAATTTCGTTAGCATATCTTCGAGTTGGTGTTGTGACATAAATTTCTTTGTTGCAGTGTTCCAGGCTAAGACGAATTCTGTGCAGTTATATATCTTATATAAATTATCTTAAATATAATTTTTCGGATAGAATCTTTGGCACTTGCAGGAGAAGTCTGACATAGCCATTTAAACTTGTAGATCACTAAGACCGTTACGAACTAGGGGCAAAAATACTTAAGTGCAGTCCTAGTTTAGATTGACATTAATTCTCTTCAATATAGACAGACTAACTTATATACAGAGGATGAAACTACCGGCATTGGTTGCAATTGCTATCTATTCCACATGTCAAGGTAATTTTGTTAGCTTAGTACGTAATTTTAGGAAGCAAGACTCTCACATTTTTTAATGTAATGGTTATCAAAACGGCCTGTATTTGATTTTTGAGATGTGAAACCATATCTTGCCCTTAGAGCTTAGAGAGTAAAATTTCTGACATTCAAAGGACTGGTAACATGGATAATTAATTAAATAAACTCTCTTATGGTAAAACATATTCTTTTGGAATCGATTGACATAATCGCATATCATTGTTTCACTGTAATGTATTTCTAGAATCACTTTCTTATACAATGAGTATGGTAGTTACGGAACGAGAAACAGAGTTAAAATGCAGTACCTGCTGATTCGCAGTCGGACGTCTAACGGATGAGTCTAAGGATTCGGATTTGATTTCACACATTTATTGGCTTACGCTTAATTTGTTATTCAATTAATAATTAATAAAATATTTCAACGAGAGCTTCAATCTTTTATTACATGCACTGCGTAGTTGCCGGTACATCAGGCCCAACGCTCTGTAAGAATACGATAAACGGTCAGGAGTATCAGGGAACAGTAAATGTCTCTATCAACGGTATTACGTGTCAAGTCTGGGACAGCGATTATCCTACTCTTCTGGTAATGGTTCCCTGGCTTGGATTCTATTATCCGGAAGGAGATGAAAAGAAAGCAAAGAATTACTGCAGGAATCCGGACAATAAATTCGGAGGACCCTATTGCTTCACTATGGATCCAAAGGTCAAATGGGAACTCTGTAACATATCTCTGTGCAGTAAGTTATATGAAAGTTGATATCTATCATGTTGATTTTATTTAATACTAAGAATTAAAAAATATACAAAATTAATAAGAAAGAACCTATGTACTGTATGTATATTTATGCATGTAACTTGTGTATTAAGTTTTAATAATTGTTATGCCATTGAACAAAATATTTATCACAAACCTAAACTGAATACTTAGCAAAAATAAATCTTTCATTTATACTTATAATATGAATCTTTAAGCAGTACCCGTATTCATAGCTAATGAAAAGTAATTAATCTTCAAGGGTTATGCAGTACCTCTTTTTGAGATGGGAATTTTATGAATTTTCAGATTTCTGTTCCGTAAAGTTCGTTGAAAATGAAAGTTCGGTTCGGGTTAGGTTAGCATGACTATTTGAGAGTTTGGTTCGGTTCGGTTTGTTGAAAATGAAGTTCGGTTCGGTTCGGGTTCAGTTAGCAGTTGACAATTTAAGAGGTTCGGTTCAGCATCCTTCTAACAAGGGTTCGGGTTCGGCTTGCTTTCCACCTCACAAGAGTTCGATTCGGGTTCGAAATGGTTTGGTTTGGATACTGTTGCAATTGTTTAACATTACTTGTAATAAACATGGATATGATAAACATTTAAAAATCATTTGTGGTAAATGTGCTTTAAAAATGCATAAAGTCATAATAACTGCCACATTTTACACATGCGTAAAAATATGACAATGAAGAAAGAGAGAAGTGGTATTTATTCCTGTCTTCGTCTTCAGTGCACTGCCAAGTGGCAGGTTCAAGGCACATATTCATACTCAAAGTCTACCTTCTCGCTCCATAATAGCACTCCCTAGATCAACAAGTTAATCCATTCACAAAGTTTATGTCTTATCCATACCTTATGTAGCCTATAACTTGGGAAAAGTATGGCATCTGAGGTGGTTTCCCGTTGCTTCCTCCGTTAGATGGATTAATTACCAATAATCCTGGGCGAAAATATTTCATGGTGAGGTGGGTCCCCTCTTGCCATCCTCAGCTCCTGCTTTTGTCACCTCCTCCGCACACGCAGCAGATTGTTTGTTTCCCTCTGTTCCTGTATATCTCTTAAAATATTAAAATATTGTCAGTTGACCAACAAACATTCGTAAAATAGATGTTTAGCACTATTACTGTATCTGAAATATTCTCCTTGATTATAACCAGCAAATAGAATGCTTCATCAATCTAAAAATAAATTTTGTCACTAGGCCTATAAATTAGAAACGTTTATAATTAAGAGGATATGTCTTGGCTAAAATTTGATTCAATATTTCAGAGACAAAGTGCAATTTAGTAACATAAAAATGTCAAATAAGGACGATTTGATAAAAACGTGTACTTCCATAGAAAAATGACCATAATATATACCGTTTGCTCTCAACTGAACCAGTAATAAACTTCATAATTTACCATAGGGTTTTAAATTTGAAACTCTCAGGTCAATTATGAACTTACGAAAATAGTTATTAAAATTAATGAACTATTTTCTTGGCAAAATTATTTTCTCCAGATAGCCTTACCAGTAGTAGGATTATTGGGGGGCTAGGACAAAATGATATTCAAGGCAAAGTTATGCATAAAATTTAGCTCAAATCAATATTTAGCCTTGTCTTGCCTTGAATGATCCATACTCAAATGTTTATGAATAATTTAAGCACACCCCAGCCTTAAAAATGGCTAATTTCAATTTTAGCTTTCATGCTAGACGATGGTCCTGAAGTTTAAGCACAGCCCGGCCTTATAGCCTAGCTCAATTCTATATTTAGCCTAGCTCTACCTTCAAGTAAATAGGAATTTTCCATTCATTAGTTTCTTGCTCAAGTGACCTTGAAAACTTTCCATGACTCATAATCATTTGACCGAGAATAGAAACTAATGGAAAAACCCAGTTTCTATTCAACTATAAATAGCTCGTTACGCAACAACCAAATGACAATGAGTCATCGCAGTGCGGTAAGCAGGATGTAAAGACCTACAGTTTTGCTTCGTCAGCATATTGACGAGCTAATCCTGTTTCAATAGTAAATATACTATTAAAACTTTCATTTAACCATTGTAAATTTATAGCAGCCATCAACAATCCTACCATCGTTTATAATAAAGAACTTTGTATAATGTTTAGTTTCTTTAGCAGCTTCATATGTCGACTTGAATTCCACAACTTCACCAGTGAGTGTGTTTTCCAATCTCACAGGTCTAGGATTATTTCTTATAGTCTTCAAGTACTCATACCTTAGGCCTATATCCTTGTTAGGATCAACTTCTTTTGGCGGATATTTTCTAGGTCTTCCTCTTTTTCTTGTTTTCTTATCTTCGTCTCTCACTTCTTCAAGCTTCACTTCGGCGGTTGAGTCTTTCATTTTATATACGCAAGATAATTTATTTAAATGAAAATCAATTAAAAAAAATCATAGTTACTTTAAAAAATTTGTTGATATAAAAAATGACAGACACAGTAGATGGCACTTCGCTTTCAAGTAAACTGAAAGCATTTTTAATTAGAAAGCTTGAAGAAAGGCAAACAGTTGTTAAAAAACTAAAGCGAAAGCGAAAGATTGTAAAAACACTTTCCTACACTACCGCGGTAGCTTCGATTGTAATTTCCGCAGTGCTAGCTGCAACTGCTACAGCTGTTGTAATCCCACCTGTTGCTATAATAGTGTTATCCACTACAAGCGGTATATTGACAGCCTTCGCCAATAAATTCAATTTTCAAGCTAAAAGTAATAAACTAAATACAGAAATTGAAAAACTGAATAAGCTCAATGATAGATTTGACTTTGTAGTCAGCTGTAATGGAAATCTAACGGAGGCATCCTACAATCAGATCATTTCTGAATTCACATAAGAAAATTTGTTAATACATTTATTAACGAATTTAACGATAGCGTTAATATCCAAGTCAAACGCCTTTTTGCTCACTTAATATTACAATCTGCTTCAGTAGCTCACTGCTAAAATATACAATACCTAAATCGAGAATTAATAGATTCTTTTGTACCAAGAGATCCAAATCTTGATTTTGTCTTTGTGGATCACAATGTTTAACAAATCTATTTATTATTTTACGACATTTTTTTACAATTAAGATCCTTTCTTCTGGCATAGCTGCCAGTAATTTAGCTCGAATCAAAGCATTTTTAAATGTAATGAATTGATGAACATTTAGTTCCTGAATAATGTGTATAATGATATTTTTCAGATCATTCATGTAAATAAAATGTGTAAATTCGGGGAGCAACTCCACATCCTCTAGTTGTGAGAATATCGATAGTATGCTCTTTACTCGAGAATATATTGCAAGAAACTTTGACTTGTAACTCGTAAGGTCTGGAAAGATTTTAAAAAGTTCAGTCAGATGGTCAGCCACCTTTATCAAATTTTCATTTGTAATTTCGTCGTTTTGAGTTGATATTAGCAAAAACACTTTGTCAAAATTTCTAGCTTCTTGCATTTTCCAAAGGAGATCATTTTGAAGTTCAGTCATTCTGTTCGGTATGTCAGTATTAACATGGCGACCCAGTGAATCAATATCTTCGTTTAATTTTATAAATTTCTCATCACAATACCTCTTTGTAATGACATCAGCGTCATTTTCAGGAGGGTGTTTAACATAAGTGATACGATTATTATTCATATATAAACTACCAGTCATGGAATCACCATTAATGTGTACCATGCGTTTCCTAATTTCCGATTCAGCGTGTGCGATCAATTTCCGACAATAATTCTTACTAATGGCGTCACTGTCTTGTTCAGGTTCTTTAACATTAGTTATACGATTGTTGCTCATATTAATGTCTCCATTCATTGAACCACCATTCACACTGAGTTTCGTATCAATATTTTTTTGTATAGCAATGTCATTAGCAACTACGTTTTGTTCTACTTCTTTTAGGATGTCTACTCTTAAATTTTTAGCAAACTCGTTAACATAAAGATCGCAGTACTCCTTTGTGACAACATCCGCATCCGTTTCAGGAGGATGTTTAACGTTTAAAATTCTATTGTTGCTCATATTAATGTCTCCGGTGATATCTCCTCCAGTTTTGTCAAGTTTGATACTGTCGAGTTTATCAACTAGCTTGACAATTGGCCTGAAAACTGAGTCTACATGCTCCATCAAATCACCAGTTGTTGAATGCGATTTGCCACCAGTTTTCGATATAGTACTCATTTTATAATAAAAATTTAAATGTTATATAAAAATGTCAAAGTATACAAACTACGGTGTAACGTTGACTAAAGGTCAGGTCCAAAAACTAAAGAGCGCGTGCGATCATGATAGAGAGGTTAAAATACGAATATTAAAAAAGAATTTGTCGGGTAATACGAATCTTCCTCTCACCCAAACTCAAATTAATAAAATTAAAAAGGCTACATCTGGAATAGAATTGTGTCTGAGTAGAGCACAATTAAAGTACATGGAAAAGAATGGAGGATTTCTGCCGTTGTTGGCAGCAGCCATTCCCGCCATCGTGGGAGCTATAGGTGGATTGGCAGGTGGAATTAGCTCGGCAGTGAATTCGACTAGACAGACAAATGAATTGAAGAGACATAATCAAGAATTGGAAAACATAACCAAGCAACAACTCGGCGCAGGCTTAATCAGCGACGCAATAGCTCCAATCCCTGTTATAGGTAAAACGCTATCAAATGCGTTGAAGAAATTTGGACTCGGTGGATGCGTCAAGAATTTGAAAGGAGCCAAGTGGGGTAATGGATTGTATTTGGAAAGAGGCGGATCAGGAGTTTTTTTAGCCAGACAGGGGGAGGTGTAAACTTCCCCCAATTTCTAAAATCATTCAAAACCATCAAACCGCTAAGTAACTTTGATATTATAGAAAAATGCAAAGAGCTAAAAATTCCAAATTTCAAAGGTGTATTCATGCGGGACGAGCTAAATGGATTAGCAAGTAACAACGAATGTTTAATTCTTAATATAGACGATAGCGAAGGAGACGGAACACACTGGACATTTTTGTATAGTAATGATGGTAAATGTTTATACTTTGACAGTTACGGTTTCATACCTCCATTAGAAGTTCAGAATTATTGCAAAGATAAGGAAAGTTATTATAATACATTCAAAATTCAAGCACCGAACGAAGTCATCTGCGGTCATTACTGCATTTACGTGCTTTATAAACTGAATAATGGATCTAAATTTACCGATATATTAAATGAATTATACGAGAGAAACAATTTAAAATAATGACCAATACATAAAATGGTAGACTTGAATACTAACTATTCGAAAATTTATCAAAAAATTTACGGTAGCAACTATGAGAGCAAGCATCACGATATATTTCCTAAAAATATATTTATGATACTAGCTGGCAGCACCGGTTGTGGTAAGACAAATCTAATGATGAACTTTATTATGAAAAAATTAGTGCATTACGACGATATCATGGTGTACACAATGACACCCGATCAAGATGCTTATAAATACCTTCGAGATTGTAATGATGTAGTTAAAAAGAAATCTAAATCAGGTAAAGATATTGTTACTTTTCACAACCCAGATGATGGAATTGCTCATCCTTCGGAACTCGATGCAAGTAAAACACATGTTGTAATATTTGATGACGTCATGAATGAAGATCAGAAAGTCATGACAGAGTATTTTTGTCAAGGTAGACACAACAACGCGAATGTATTCTACTTATGTCAGAGCATACATAAACTGAAAAAACATGGCATACGTCAAAATGCCAATATTTTTATTTTATTTCAGCATGATGAGAAGTCGTTGAAGTATTTTTATGAAACACACGTATCGGGAGATATGTCATTTAAAGAGTTTGAAAAAATCTGCAATGAAGCGTGGGCAAGAAAGCATGGATATATTGCAATAAATCTGTGGGAAGATCCTGATTGTGGACGATATTTGTTAAATTACAATAAAATGTATATACCTCAAAAATACCTAAAAATACATAATAATACCTAAAAATACCTAAAGATACCTAAAAATATCTAAAAATACATAATAATACATAATAATACCTAAAAATACCTAAAAATACCTAAAAATACCTAAAAATACATAATAAAAAATTTATGTGTCTAATAAAATGATGAAAGAGTTTGATATTAACCGGTTTACAAAAGCCAAGAACGAAGCCAAACAAATGTTTCGGAATGAGAAACTTGGTAATCAACAGGCATATGAGAGTCAAGCAAAGTTGTTCAAACCGTTAATTGATACTACGAGGGAAACGGCTCAAATTCTAGAACAAAAGATTGTCGACAACAAGCAAAACTTGAGTGATATTTTAGTTCCCTTTACTAATCAATTGATGCGTTCAAATGATCAAAGAGAGGCTATACAGGCAATGCCATTTTATGATTCCCCAATTCCTGAACGAGAATCCACGCCAAGGAGGGATCCTTTAATTATTAATTTAGACAAGAATCTCAATGAAAGTGATCGAGAGAATCTAGAACTACTCGACCTGAAACTTCCTAGTGAAGTGTACGAAAACAACGAAATTGAAGCAACATTAAAGGAGATTCAAACGCGTAATAGACGAATAGGGCAGTACTTGGGAAGTAACAGTAAAAAGACAGAGGGTGAGAAAAAAATATGCGAGTCTCAACAGAAAACACTAGAGAAGTACAAGAGCATATTAACAAAGGCAAAAGCAGGGAGTGAGCTCTTGGGTGAAGGACTGAAGAATAAGAAGAAAAAGAAAACGCTGGTTCAACAAAAGCGTGGTAGAGGCAGGCCTAAAACAGACCAGGTTATAATTTATGAAAGCTCAGATCAATTGGTTCGTCTATTGAATGAAAATGTAGCAGCTCTACAAGCTGGAAACACTGGAGTGTATAATACCGCAGTTAGCATTTTGGATGAGTTATTAAGAATTAGAGTAATCACCAAAGGGTTGTACGATGTTATATATAAAAACCATTTCGAAGTTCTCTAAAATATCCAATTTAAAAATTTAATCCTGTCATTAAAAAATGGCGAAATTAACTCTGTCGAGCACGTCAACAGATTTTACTACATATCTGCACCCTCCAATAAGATTGGATTGTGATAGAAAGTATGAAGTAGCATTTATATCTCTGATGACGTATAATACAATTCCAAACATCACAGAAGTCAACAATAAATTTAAATATTCCACCGACGGCGGAAGTACTTGGAAAATAATCATGCTTTCAAAAGGTGCTTACGAATTAAAAGATATTAACGCTACGATTCAAAGAGAAATGCGAGAAAACGGCGACTACGATGCAATTAATGAAAAATATTATATAAACATAAGTCATTTAATTTTCAAGACAATTTTGACTATATCAGATGAAAAGTACATGGTTGATTTCAGACTGGAAAATTCAATAGGGCCTACTCTTGGCTTCACCAATGAAAACGTCTGCTTATCACAAGGAATTCATCTATCTACAAATATAATAGATATAGAAAAAGTCAATTCGATACAAGTCCATTGCGATATTGCTACTGGGAACTATCTTAATAGCAATAAATCTAATGTGATACATACATTCACACAGAGAGTAAATCCAGGCTATAAAATCATAGAGAATCCTACTCCTGAATTGATATTTTTACCAATAGTTCACAGAGGTGAAATTGATAGTATAAAACTGTGGCTGACCGATCAAGACAACAAACTTATCGATCTGATGGGTGAAAGAATTACTGTAGTATTACTAATTAGAGAAAAAATCTAATTTAAAAATATATTGTATTTAGTAAAAATGATTGTCAAAGAGAAATGCAAAGCATACCGTTCAAAACAAACTCTGGTACATGGACGGGGATTTGTTGATACACTGAAAGATGTGGGTTCGTACGTCTATCAGAATAAAGATTTAATTGCAAAGCCAATGCTAGGAGCAGTAGGTGATATTGCTGCATTCGGAATGACAGAGGCTAGTAAAGCACTCATTAGAAAGATAGCAGCCGAAAAAAGCAAAAATAGTCAGCTAACTCCAGAATCAGAGCAGATACTAGAACAATTAAGAAAATCAGGCAGTGGATTAAAACGATTTTAGTTTAAAATATTTGGTTAAATTTACACCAAAGGTGGTGTAAATTTGAAGTCAGTTTGCCCCCCTTTAAAGTACGCCGAGATGTCGTCTCGATACGAGTACGTCAAGATGTCGTCTCGATACGAGTATCCAATAATAGACCTACAATACTACAATACTGATCGTAATCTGCTTTTACCAACCTGTTTGTACTTTTTTTTTTGTTTTTAGTTTAAAATTAATTTTACATATATATAAAATGGAAACTGAAGTGCCAAACGAAATTTTCACACAACCATCGTCAATAATTGTTGACAATAGTGTAGAAAGTTCTCAATTCTCGTCTTTTATTCCACAGACTAAAGCTGGTTTTAATGATAGCCCTAATGTTATTGAAATTGATATCCCTGCAAGTGATTCGTATTACAACATATCTAAGAGCTTTCTTAAAATTAAGGGAAGATTACTAAGAAATGATAATAACAATGCCTTTGATGCAACAGCTCAAATAGCTTTGATTAATAATGCTATTCCATACCTCTTTTCTAGTATTGAGTACGATCTAGGAGGTAAATCAGTTGAATCATTACATTTTCCTGGACAGACCACGTCAATGTTGGGTTATTTGTCTTATCCTGACGATTTCAATAGCAGCGCGGGATTGAATCAATGTTGGAGAAAGGACACAAATGTTGGTGCAGTGTCCTCTAAATATAGACAATCTCCAGCAGTTGCAGGAGGCGCAACCATTGTTGCCAATCATTTTACACCGCAAGAAAATCCAGATTACAATGAAGGATTTGCGATTCGCCGACAACTTCTAATGAACAACGATGCGCCAGGCCAATTTTCATTCAACATACCATTTTCGCATCTATTTGGATTTTCCGATTATAACAAAGTACTTTACAATTTGCGACATACGTTGAGGTTCACTAGAACAGAAAACACATCAGCAATTCATAAAGCGAATAACGTTTTTGAAGGTAAAGTTTCACTAACGGATATTAGGTGGATGGTACCAAGAATAAAACCGTCAGTTGAAATGATAACTTCACTGCGAGAGTCTGTTGTAAGCAAAAGAAAAATTCCAATAAGTTTTAGCAGAAGAACTGACCAACATACTACAGTTACACGAGATGTACAGGAATTTGAATGGATGATCAATAGAGACGCTGGAATGAAAAAGCCTAGATGGATAATTGTTGGATTTCAAACTGACAAATCAAGAACACAGGAACAAAATCCAGCTGTGTTTGATCACCTTAACTTGACTAGTGCTTTTGTTGAATTGAATGATCAGAGATATCCTGCAGATGAACCGAGAATAAACTTTGCTACAAATGACTATGTAGATTTCTGCGCTATGGCAGATGAATTTAAGAAGGAACACTTTGGTTTTAATCATTTAATTGGAGGTACACAGATCGATATGATGAATTACAAAAAGCTATTTCCACTACTAGTCTTTGATGTAAGACATCAGAGTGAAATAATCAAAACTGATGTTATGAATATGAAACTTAATTTTAAATTTAGTCAAAATGTTCCAGAACATACTCATATGTATGTTACGATACTTTCCGATAGAGTGATGTACCTAACATCCGATGGTCAGACTCCGATTATTATAGATTAATAAGTTTTCTAATATGAAAATTATGTTATAAAATTTTATAATGTAATTTAAAAATGTACTGCTTGAAATGTAAAAGGAAAACCGATTCTACACAGACGCAAGAGAGGTTGACTGCTAATAATAGAAAACAGCAATTTGCCATTTGTGGAGTGTGTGGAAGTAAAAAGTCAAAATTTGTCTCGGGTCAGGGTGTGTTTAATAATGTGTTATCGGCAGTTGGAAATACAGTTGGAGAACTACATTTACCTGCCAGACGTGGAGAGTACGTACCTAACGGTTCATTTAATAATCTCAACAAGTATTCGTACTGCGGTCCAGGCACAAAGTACGAACTGAGAAATCGCGAAGGTTATCAGGGTATAAATGAGTTGGATGGAATGTGTAAATTGCACGACCAGTTTTATACTGCAAATACCGATACAGCGAGCAGAAATATAAGCGACGAAGCTTTGGCTCATCGAGCATACGAAATTGCTAATGATTCAAGATTTGATAGTGCACAAAGAAATATGGCTCGATTTGTATACCACATCATGAAAAATAAGGCAAAGTTTGGTCTTGGTGTTGAGTCAAAAAACGAATAGAGGGGTCCAGCGAAGAAAAAGGTTTGAAGCGAAACGTTGGACCCTTTGAAGAATTGGCTAGAGAATTACACAAACCGATTCGTAGAAAATTTACAAGACGTCAAGTTCACGTGTTTGAAGTTGATGAGATATGGGGAGCAGATTTAATCGAAATGCAGGAATGGAGTAGAGCTAATAAGGGCCACAGATACATGCTTAACGTCATCGATGTGTTTTCCAAGTATGCGTGGAGCATTCCGTTGAAAGACAAGAGAGGCGAAACTGTAGCCGAAGCCTTCAAATTTATTGTAAAAAGTTCAGACAGGTTGCCAAAGTTCTTGTGGGTGGATCAGGGTAAGGAATTTTACAACAAGAATATGGATGATTGGTTAAAGAAAAATAGTATTAAAAAATACTCTACATTTGGAGAACATAAATCGGCAGTTGTTGAGCGTTTCAATAGAAGCATCAAGGAGAAAATGTGGAAGAGGTTTACGGCTGAAAATACGAGAAATTGGATTGATATGATAAACGAATTAATTGTCATGTATAACAACACAAAGCATTCAACCGTAAAAATGACTCCAGCAGAGGCTAGTAGAAAGGAAAACGAAGCATTTATAATTAACAGTAGGAAGTATAGAAATTTGGAAACGAATCGAAAATTTGAGGTTGGTGATAGAGTTAGAATTAGTCGGATTAAGGGTGTTTTTGAAAAGGGATACCTACCCAATTGGTCTGAAGAGGTTTTCCAAGTAGTTAAAGTAAAGTATACTTCACCAGTTACATATATACTGAAGGATCAATCAAGTGAGGTATTAGAAGGAGGTTTCTATGCCGAAGAATTGCAGAAAACTAATCAAGAAATATATAGAATTGAAAAGGTACTGCAACGGAAAAAGATTAAAGGTGTTGAACATGCTTTGGTCAAATGGGTGGGTTACAGTAAAAAGTACAATGAATGGATTCCTGTTGCAAATTTACAAAATTTAGTTTAAAGATTTTTTTTTTAAATAATTATCTTAGCTATATAAAATGACAACTACAAACTCTAACGAAAACACTCAATCCAACGTTATCAAATTTCAAGAACTTCAGGAGGGATATGACTATACCGTAATAGGAATGAAATCAATAGATGGAAGATTTGGTAAATCATATATTTTGTATGTTGTAGAAAATGAGGGTGATAACCCTATAAAAGTGTGGTCTACAAATAAGATTAATGAATATATTAAAAAGGAAAAATTGGAAAATAAGCCTAAAAGATTTGATTTTACTGTAAGACGAATCAATTCCGGAAAATATAAAGGAAAGTTGTATGCAGAGATTGATGGTTTTAACAAAAGCACGAACGATGATGCTGGGGTTGTATGGTTATAAAGAAATATAAAAAGTTTATTTCCAAACTACATTTGGTTTTGAAATATTAATGAAAATAGAAACACAAAACGTATGATTCTTAATGACATCTCGACGTACTCGTATCGAGACGACATCAGTCCTATGCTGTCTTTATCCTGTAATTGCCATACGCGAATGTATGTATCCCATCGTCCATGATTACTCGCTTATCATCGTCTGCGCTGAGAGCAATTTTATTTACTTGTTCAGTGTAGACTTCATGCAAGTGAGATCTGATGACATTCATGCTTCTCATGTGATTTCTTTTCTCAAACAGACAATCTCTATAATCGTCATGCGTTATTGTCCTTTCAACAACATTCTTTTTAACACCTTTACATTTCTTGTGCTCTTCGTCAGCTAATTTGTACGAGTACAACTTTGCTCTCAATCCAACAAATTCTGCAATCTCTTTTCCACAGGCTTCGTCCTTGAACATACCAATAACTTTCTTGTTAACTCCAGTCTTAATGCCTGATGGATGATCCTTAGGGTATTCGCTGGTGTCAAATTTTTGTTCGACATCATTAGAAATGTCTGCGAAAAAATCTTCCGTCTGTATGTCGTACATCAGAGAATCAGTATCTGTAAACAACAGCTTGGCTTTATCGTTATATTTGTTCTTTATGTAGTTGTAGTGAAAGTCGTACATTAAAGTTTTACTTAAATCTAGTATTGCCATGCCCAGGTATATAGGCTTATTATACAGCAATTTAGTCTTTCTCATGTGGACGCCGACAAGATTTTCATCAAATATAGTTGTGCGGTCATAATACGGTTTTGCAGCTAATTTAATGGCTTTCTCTCTATCGTCTACCAATTTGAAATCTATCCTATTTTCAATATTCTCCATAGTTTTGCCAAACACACTATTATTCATTAGTTTGAAAAAGTCTTTTTCAAAATCGTTGGTAGCCTTGGTCCTTAGCTGAGTATTTAGATCAATGTAAGGCTTAAGCCAAGGACTTTCTTCAAATTTTATACCTCTGTGTATTTTAGTAATTTTCATTCCCAGACTTTCGTACAATTTCAAATTCTCGTAGTGTATTATATACTTTGTTTTGTCATTCAAATTCGGTATCAGTTTATCCACTTTATTCACTTTCACAATCTCGGGCGCTAAAGGATAGTCATTATGAAGATCGTGCAGCGTGGCTGGATATTCCAAGTCAACTTCGAGTATACACTTCATTTCTTTCCAGTTCTCCAGTTCTTTTTCTGTCATCCATTCGAATCCGTGTGTGGGTAGAGGCTTACTCATCGAGTACCCATAAAGATTGTTACTGTCAAGGTATTTGATAAATTTAGAAGGTTCATTAACGTTAAACTTATCAATCATGTATTTATTATTAGCTTTTGCATATCTGTTTGATATTGTGCTCACACCACCTCTAA
Source organism: Enchytraeus crypticus (assembly GCA_905160935.1). Classification (NCBI taxonomy): domain Eukaryota; kingdom Metazoa; phylum Annelida; class Clitellata; order Enchytraeida; family Enchytraeidae; genus Enchytraeus; species Enchytraeus crypticus. The sequence continues at coordinate 51,222 of CAJHZI010000572.1, forward strand.
TACCGTGCTTAATCATCAATAGCATGTCGTAGTCACTTAACAATTCGAGTTCAACTTTAGTTAGTCTTAAAGCAGCATCCCAAGCTAGTCCTGGTGATGTGTAGTACCACGCAGGATCTAATTTATAGTGGGTCATACATACATCTCTAAAATTTTCAAAAACATCTGCTAGTAAAAGCACATCAGATATATTGTACAAGTCGTGATAGTCTCGAAATGTTTTACAACCAAACTCTTTCCAAACAGTCTGTGCGTGTTTATAGTCTTCATCACTGATATTGGTATCGTTAAGTTTTGAGTAGAAAGCATCCTTTGGCGGTAGTTTAGTTTCATCAAGTCTTTCTGACGAACTAACATAGTCGTACGGGTAAACTCCTTTTCTCAACAACAAATCCAATTGCTTTCCAGAATACTTACTTGCAATATTCTTACACTGATCTTTACTTAGATTCTTTGAAAGTTTCTCAAGACTCGAAGCCATAAATCTAAAGCTATCGATAAACCGTAATTCTCGTTTCACTAGGACTTCTTTACCTGTTTCATTTATAGACTTGTCAACCAGCAATTCCCTAGAGAAACTGATGTACTTTTCTTCATTACACGGAATACAATTAATTTGTCCACCTGCCAACTTCTTTATAAATAAGTGACTGTCGTATCCTGATAAATTGTGAAAAACTACTGGAAAGAATGTTGGAATTTTGTATTGTAAATTACATTTATCGTGTGCTGCTCTCGGAATTTGCCAGATAGATGACAGTGGTCTCTGACACGATCGTTACCCAACTCTTTTTCACAAATATGACATGATTTTGCGGCCTTGAATTTCTTCGCGGCAGATTCATCGAATATCATTGGTTTAGAAAACTTGAACTGATTGTATATTTCTTTAATATTTTGCTCTAAAGTGTCAAAGAATATTTGAGCAACATCGTCATCATCATTCTTTGCAGTAAAAGTGACTGGAGCTTGCGAGTATAGAGTATCATCAAAACACTTGATGTAATAACAGAATGAACTAGGTGTATGTTTCTGGTATCGGATAGTGGTTGACCTGCTTGGATCCGGCTGACGTGTATCAATCGGTTTAATAAATGACTCGAAATCTGCGTAAACTATGAATGGTACTCTCATCGATTTTTTGTAGTGATTAAATTCCATAAAGGTTCCAGGTTTAGGCAACACTATTTTTTGAGCGTCGTGTTGTGAACAATATTCGTTGTGATTATTAAGAGCATTTTCACTTGTGAAACCGTTTAAGCACCTCCTACAGTAGTGCATTGCATGGTGATTTCCATCAATTGCCATCAATTTTTTAAAGTTTTTTATCCAACAGTAATGATTAATCTCACCTTCTGATATTAGTAACAAATCTACTGCGTTTTGACTAGTAAATGTTGAAATCCTTAATGGTATTATTTCTTCTTCTTTAGCCCATGCCCATAGCTTTTCATATCCAAATACATGAATAGAAATATTATTATTCTTTTCAAATTTATCAATATTTTTCAAGTTAACCGGAAACTCAATACCAGTCCAGTTAAATTCTTCAGCTTGCTTCTTTAATTGTTTATCAATGCGCTCAGGATGTATTTCTATATTATTTAAGGCTCTAGCTATACACCACTTAAAACACTGATTATCTTCATTCTTCATATTTATTATGGCCTTTTTAGCGGCTAATTCTTCAGGAAGTGGAATATAGGAGCTAGCTCGTAGCGGTTTGTATACTACGGTATTTATTTCTAATTTCATCACTCTGCGAAATCTCCAATTACTACCCCGCATCTGAAAATTAGCCATTGACTCTAGCATTTTACGTTTAGTCTTTTCATACACCTCTGCGGTATCTGTGGATGGTAAAATTATTTCAGTTTTTGAAAGAAAAGGGGCGTCAGACGATGTAATTTCCCCAGTCTTCAAATCCACCCTTTCCATTGTACATGTGAGTGTTAGATTAACTTTTGTCTGATGATTGTTGTTCAATAAATTAACCACATTTGGCTTAACATAATTAAGAAATGACACCGCATCGACCGCCTCTCTACCATCTATGGTGTACTGCGTTGTAAATCCCTTTAGTGCTGATTTAGTTTCGCGAATTTCGTATTTTTTCTTAAAAATACTATTAACCACTGATTTAAGTGCATCCACTTTTTCATTAATATTCCTTCTGGCAGGTTCAGGTATTAAATTTATCCAAAAATCGGCAAATTCACGTAATTTAGTTTTGGCTTCCCCCTCGGTACACTTTACGTTAACTGCTGACTGATCCTCCATTTTCACCACAGGTAAATGTACACTGGGCTGAAGAAGTGGAGTTGTAATATTTGGAACGTGAGTATCTAGAATTGGTGGATTTAATAGAGCTACTAATTCAGCCTTGCGCATTCTTGAATATCCACGCAACCCTCTTTCTCTCGCGATAGTCTTCAGTTGAGCAACGGTTTTAGTTTCCATTTTATATATACAAGAAAATTTATTTAAATAGAAATCAACTTTTTCTCAAATCTAGTAATCACAAGCTGCACACTCGTATTTATACACTTGGGTCGGTGCGGCGCGTGACTCATACGCACATGACGAGCTATTTATAGTTGAATAGAAACTGGGTTTTTCCATTAGTTTCTATTCTCGGTCAAATGATTATGAGTCATGGAAAGTTTTCAAGGTCACTTGAGCAAGAAACTAATGAATGGAAAATTCCTATTTACTTGAAGGTAGAGCTAGGCTAAATATAGAATTGAGCTAGGCTATAGGGCCGGGCTGTGCTTAAACTTCAGGACCATCGTCTAGCATGAAAGCTAAAATTGAAATTAGCCATTTTTAAGGCTGGGGTGTGCTTAAATTATTCATAAACATTTGAGTATGGATCATTCAAGGCAAGACAAGGCTAAATATTGATTTGAGCTAAATTTTATGCATAACTTTGCCTTGAATATCATTTTGTCCTAGCCCCCCAATAATCCTACTACTCTTACCACATATATAATGTCATATATAATTATTTGTAAATCTGGCTGAAAATATTAAGATGGCACACTAAAATTAATTTTTTTTTTATAATTTTAATTTAATAAGAATGGATCCACCAAGATTGAGTCAAGCATTTTCAGATTTTTAAAGGATACTCTCATCACTTTTATCTCTTTGATGTTAAGCTTCATTCCATATTTCAATGCCGTATCATTCAGACTATCCATTATCTTCTGTAGACCAGTCTCGCTTCCCGCTACCATTCCTTTGTATCCCTATCAGTTATTAGCCTAATTTTAAAATTTGTGTCGGAACCAGCCTTACCTGAATATATTCTGTTAGATACTGTAAGACATGCAAATGCAAAGACTAAAATATATTTGTATTATTCTTACTATCTTTATGTAATATCAAATAATATCTCCATAATATCTAAATGCAGACTTAGAAAAATAGCTGAAAAGAAAAGTGTTCTTTTCTACTGAGGCTGGCGAAGAAGCAAGAAACTTCAAGAGCTCGGTTCGGTTCGGTTGGGACGAAGTCAGGGTTCGGGTTCGGTAACGGTTCGGCCAGAGTCTGGGTTCGGGTTCGGTTCGGGTTCGGCTAGAATCTGGGTTCGGGTTCGGTTCAGTCAAAATTCCAGATTTTAGGGTTCGGTTCGGGTTTCGGTTCGATTCCCATCTCTAACCTCTACAACATGTGATAAACATTCTTAATTCTTGCCGTATTAAACAATTGGTTTAATTTCCTAGACCTTTCACAAATATAGTTTTAATAATTGGTTAACAGAGATTTTTGAAAGGATTTGATTTAATTGCATTAGACCTGACATTTCTCAGCTATACAAGAGTGAGGGAAAGCGAGTGAACTTTAAATTGGCCGATAAGATACTTATTATATACATCATCGGATATATATAATGAAAATTTGACGTTCAGTTCTCATCGAAAGGCTAGGTAACGGACCATATTGTATAATAGACATAATGCCATCTAATACTGTATGTTAAATATGTATCAGCTGAACTGAGCCACTGGTTTATTGGCAAGTTGTTCGAAAGCGGATCAGTAGGTGCAGAGGTAAAATCCAATGCTCTCCTCGTCACGCTATCGAGCGTGAAACTATTGTTAAACGCGGTGGCCTTAGCCTTAAATGAACAGCGTTGCATAACACGTACTCTGTTTTTATTGTATCCCAAAAGGTGACATTGGAAGGACAACATGCATGGACTCTGACACTGGCATCGAATATTATGGAAAGGTAAGTTGGACCAAACAGATGATCCCATGTCAAGCCTGGGGCAGCCAGTCTCCTCATCCTCACACTATGACCGTCAGCAATGGCTATCAGTTCATGGATGGAGACGAGTACGATGCCAAGAACTATTGCAGGAATCCCGATGGTAAACCTGGGGGACCTTGCTGCTACATCACCAATCCCTACATTCCCTGGCAATACTGCGTCATCCGGTTCTGCTCGAGTAAATATTTTATTAAACCGATAGTTATATTTTATGTCGCATTACATTTTTGTGAGAAACATGTCCGCTATAATATTGATTTATAACTCTATTGAATTGCCTCTATGTAAAAAAATAAAAGAATCGACAAATTGTTCATAATAATTTGAGCCGATGTCTTAAGATTTTCCAGTTTTAAATGCTGCAGAAATGAAAATGAAACAGATGGACAACCAATCCTGGGCTGGTTCATCTGTTTACTACAATGCGTTTTCACATTACAATATCTTACACTAGATTAAATCTAATGGCTTACATTTAGTTTACATTTTGTTGCTCAATCGATGACCTGTCAAATACGGAGTGATCATTCTAGCTGAAACATATTATCTGTTATTGTCTGTTTCGAAAGCTAATAGAGGCGATGATGTCGTGCCAGGACCTGGAAGTCTGTCTCGCTGGATGACGTCATCGCTTCCTGTAGCAACGCCGAGCAGAATCCTGGAGATGAGTCACGGGATAGCCTGTGCCCGGAAGTGCCTAGCTAAGCACTCCTGTGCAGCCTTCGCGCTGCCTGCGCTCAGTGGCTCCACGATCTTAACCGGGCAAGGAACCAACTGCAAGCTGTACGACGTATCGTATGGTTCTACCGTCCGCGATGACAACTATATCACCTATGTGATTTAGACAACATCACTGATTTGATCTAGACAACATTACCCATGTGATCTAGACAACATTACCCAAGTGATCTAGACAACATTACCCATGTGATCTAGACAACATTACCCAAGTGATCTAGACAACATTACCCATGTGATCTAGACAACATTACCCAAGTGATCTAGACAACATTACCCATGTGATCTAGGCAACACTACCCAAGTGATCTAGACAACATTACCCATGTGATCTAGATAATATTACCCAAGTGACCTGGACAACATCATCAGCGCGATGTAGATTAAATCATCTGCATGATGATTTAATCATCACTAACGTTTTGCACATTTTATGGCATACGGGATATGATCTTTTATTCTTCTTCTGTCAAAATTTGCAAATTTTAAATTTAACTGATAAAAATTGGACCCGAATATAACGATGTTGCTTTCAATCAGATATCTTTCGTTTCAATTAAGGAAGAAATTTAAGTATATATTTTCACCATTCACAGGTCGTATATTGCCAGAAAATGAGCAAATTACTCTATCAACTAATAGAACCAAGGTTTTAAGAAAACTTTATGGTGTAGGCTATAGAATGGTTTTAAAATATTTTATTAATATAGACCTAATTTTCGCAAATTCTCAGTATTTTCTACTTCAGGCAAAGATCTGTAGGTCTAAGACAGAAAAAGTGTATTTACGTCGCTATAAATATTGACTCTGTAAGGGCATTCATTGTATGACAGTGAGAAGCAGCAGATTATAACTAGCAGAAAAGCGCATATGATGCTCATGTATGGCTAAATTATTACAACAGACTTAATGCGAGCAACAGGACATTGTTTAGAATCCGATCCGGGACTTTCTTCGACTTGTATTAATTTAGCCTAACTTAACTAAATAATACTGGTTTAGGAAGCCATTGAATTTAGAAGGTCTGTTGTTGTACCACAAATATCATATCGACAGTCTTCTTCTTCAGTGCACCGCCAAGTGGCAGGTTCAAGGTACATATTCATACTAAAAGTCTGTTTTCTCGCTCCATAAGAGCACTCCTTAGATCAACAAGTTAATCCCTTCACCAATTCTATGCTTTTCCATACCTTATGTAGCCTATAGCTTGGGAAAAAAGGCTTCTGAGGTGGTTTCCCGTTGCCTTCCTCAGTTAGGTAGATTAATTTAATCCTGGGGGAAAATATTTCATGGTGAGGTGGGTCCCCTCTTGCCATCCTCAGCTCCGGGCCTTTAGTCGCCTGTTACGTGCACGCTGCAGATTGTTTGCGGTTGTTCTGTTCTGCAGTGGTCCAACCACACCCGAGTACAACACGGGGAATATCGACAGTAGGCCTGCATAAATGTTATTCTTGGTTTTATATAGCAGATATTTAAAAATTTATGTCGGTCTTTTGTTCAGTTTCCTGCGAACAGCAGCCTCAATTTCACTACGTCAGTGAAAGGTTTAGTTTTAAAAGAGAGAGAGAGAGAGAGAGAGAGAGAGAGAGAGAGTGAGAGAGAGAGAGAGAGAGAGAAATCCAGTCAAATTTAATTAATTACTACTAATTCTCAACCTACACCAATGGTTCACGAACATATAATATTTTCTTGAAATCGGTTGAAAAGTCATGAAGGTGTACAGTTTCTCTTATAATATGATATTTAAAACTTGATTGCAATTTCATAATAATTCAATTGTAAAATTTCTTTATTGATATTATAATATTTAGTAATGGCATTATAATCCAGTTATAAAATACCTAATAATTACAATTGGAGTTATTTTATAATGTCTTTTCAAACCCAATTCTTTAAAATTCAGACTTTAAAGAGGGAAATTCATATTCGTAATGCTCGCACCTTTACTACAAGAATAGCCCATATAGTTTACGTACTCAATCGGATGTTAAAGATACATTTCTGCGTTCAGTTAGATAATAGTTATTAGTAATATAAATTTAAATCAGATTTTTCAATGTTTATGTACTTGTAGAAACTAATGATAGATTTACGAGTCAACAATTTCTAAATTATGTTTTATAGTACTATGTCGCACAAGATAACTCGCGATTGCAGAAATTTTCTTCACGTGTAGGAAAATTAATCAACTGCACCAAAGGGTTGGGCCTACTTATAAGTAAAAATATAACTACTAAGTAAAAATGCAACTACGAAATTGTATGTAGACTATATTATTAGGAGAGTTCTTCACTACTCGAGACCGTCACTGGCTGGAGACGGTGGCGATGTCGGTTAGATATCCGACCGCGGATCAGGAAGTGTGGGTTCATATCCTGAGCTCGTCCGTCACTGATATTGCTTTCGAGAGATGAAACTTATGTTAACAATGGCATTTATATGGGAGAAAGATTAAGGACACTGGAAATACAACTAGGAGAATTTGTGTTACTGAGATACATAAAAACTTATATTAATAATTAACAAAATGAAATTGCATTTAGTTGATCGGGTGGATAGTAGGAAAGTTAAAGTCAAGTCCAATTTTTACACCTATCAGAATGTCGACAGCCACAAACTCGAGTCCACTAAATCAAGCATTCCGATCGATCGACTTGTTCATAAAACTAGGCAAATAGATAAATATGTGATACTGAGCTAAACAAAAGCTTATAAGAATAATTGACAAAAGTCAAAATTATTTAGCTGGTCTGGCGATAGAAAGACAATGAAGACAATAAGAAAACGGTTAGAAGTCTATTTTAATTTTTACAGCCTATCAAAATGTCGATAGCCACAAGTTCCAGTTTATTAAAGAGAGCAGATCAATTTGTTTGCAGATACAAGTTGTATGCTACATTGGCGGTGGAGCCTATTGGGCAGTTACCCGCCCACTTTTTGGTCGTTGTGGGCAAGCCCTATCTCTTGCCCTACCACTTTTTGGGTATGCAAAAAATATTGAACGCAATTGTCATGTGTTGCCGCTCAAAAGATTCTCCATGAGTATTAACTAAACAGTATAAATCAAACTGCATTAACTAAAGTACTAACGAAGTAAAGCATTAAGAATTTTCGTCATGTTTACAATAGCATAATGGATAAAGACTGAGAATCTGTTTAGAGCTGAATAATTGGCAGCTATAGGCTATCATAATTTTTATTATTTTTGAACAATGTAATAGAGGTACATTATTATAAATAATGAACCAGAAATAGAAATATGCCTTGCAAAGAGTTTTTGGTCTTGTACAGCGTTGATTTTTTGAATAAATATCAACTATTACATCTTCTGGTATATGTTGGGACAATTGGGTTAACTAGTCGAAACGAAGCATAATTACTGGTTAATAAAATTAGAAATTCACGGAGCCTTTTTCGGTACACAGAATTTCGTCCATTAGAGGACGATAAGGGGATGGAAAGATAAAGAGTGCAGGATTTGAGGTGCGGTACGGGTTGCGGCAGAAGAGCCGATGGGATGGAGACCACGTCATTGCCCCTCCTCCACCTTCAAGGAGCTTCCGCCTTCGATGTATATACATATATAATATTATATATATAAATAAGTATAATTTATATATATACTATATATGTATATATATTACATACAAACTATTAACAGTTAAGATTATGTGATGATAATTAACAGCCATCTAGTTCACACCATGAAGGTATGATGCAGTCACCAATCTAGAACTGAATATGCCTTGGAAAGCTGATATTGGCTAGGCCTACATACATGCATTATTTTTTACAGAGTAATATCCTCCTCCCTATCGAATTAGTCCGTCCGTCCTAAATATACAAAATTTGTTATTACCAGTCATTGGATAAATCGTTGCCAAACCCGGCCATATCTCACAGAAACAAGCTACAATGATTTTTATTACATGAAGCCTATTAAATATTCATTTATCCGTTCTTTGTATGTTTGAGGTAGGTTTAACTTTATATTCTATTTGTCATGGAATGAAGCTCACATTTTTTTTAAAGTTAAGGACTTTACCAGCAGCCTAAGCTTCAGATATTTCTAAAAATATTCTAAAACGAATAAAAGAGTTTGCGGTTTGAGGGTATATTCGTATCCCGACCGTAGCTAAACTGTAATTCAAGGGAGAGGGTGATGACTATCTGCCAATTCTTCAAAACATAGGGAACCCTTATAATGCGTATCCTTATTTATGAGAAAATTAAAGATTTACGAATATAGGTGGGTTCAAATAAAAAATTTCCATTATGGCAATACAATCATGTTATTTGCAGCTTCAAATGCCCTCTATTAAAATAATAGAAAACATCGCACATGCATATATTATATTTTAGTATAATACTATATTGAAGTGTAATAACTTCTTTTTAAACGAGGCAACACATGTGCTTATATGTTCTTAGTTGACCAAGTTACTGAACACTTGGTGCATGCGGTGAATGCAGAGAATCAACCAACTTGTCAGTTTAACTTCTCACACTGAAGGCAGCTTACTGCAGTTGAGTCGCGCTAGATAGCAGCATATAGACTGCAATCAAATATCTAGGTTTATTTAATTTTCCTCAATTTTTCTCATTAGTCAACAACAAAATAAAATTTTCATGCGTTCTAAACTTTATGAGCTCCATGAATGCGACAGTTATTACATGAACACTGCATTTAACATATAACGTCAGCATTCTCATAGTCCTACGGGAACTTTTCATTTTACCCCACTCATATTCGCAAATCAACAATTTTTCCGTTAATATAGATATTCAATCATGAAATTTCTAAAAAAAATTAAATGAATGAAAAAGTCTCAAATAGGGGATTAACTAATGATATGATGTAGGACAGAGAGGATTTGAGACAGTCTATTCATATCCCGATCCTAGTTAAACTGGGATTTAAGGGAAGTTGATGATGATGATGATGAAAGATATTCAATGGAATTTTCCAAATATCTAAGAGAATTGGTCGCTGGTCAAATCCTGCAAATTTCAAGAATATTGATCAGTTCGTTGCGACTATATTAAGAAGGTGTTATTGGTAATAAGAAATAACGTTCAAACATGATACATATATGCACACAGGTCTATATAAACACATATACACATACATGTACTGCATATGTATACATGTATAATTGTATGTGTATATGTAAGTATATATTAATGGATATACATGCGCATGTTATACATAAACTTCGATTGAAGGTCGCTGAATTCTCTTACACACATTCCAGTACTTTATGCAGCTCATATATATCTAAAAGTAGTAAACTAGCTAGTGCCAGTAAACTGTCCTACGGATGTTGAGAAATTTTAAAATTAGGTTGAGTTGAAAATTTTTGGCTGGATTATGTAATAAACTAGCCAATATACTCTGTTGTGAAAATTTTGAAAATTTTGAAAAATCTTTGAAAATTTTGGATAACATTGCTTTGTTCGAAATAAATGTATGTGTGGAAACATTATATTGTCTGCAGTCGGATTTGAATCAGACAGGATACAACAGGATTGAATTGTAATTACACATTACTTACATCCTTCTAATGCTCTTTTAACGTAAGATTCATTGTAAGTAAGATTATATTGAGGTATGTTAAATTGGAAGTATCTGAGATTCTCTCTCTCTCTCTCTTAGTGCACCGCCTACTGGCAGGTCCATACTACTAGCCGGTTATAAACATGTAAATATTGAATTTCTGGAAGTTTCTATGAATGAACAGCTACCTGATATTGATAAACTGCTTAGTAATCTCCTTGTCAATCATAAAATATTGCAGACAATCAATGATCAAACCTTGAGTAATAGTAATCTATTTAGCGCATGTATATCACAAGGTGATTTGCACTAAATGATATCTATTCAATATCGACATCGGAATTTTGATCAATTGCTATTGAATTTGAGTGCACGTCAGACTTTAAAATTACGATAAATTCCGGACTACTAGGCCTAATGGAAAAAGCTTGCAAACTTTTAAATTCATCTCTAAATCTTGTAAATGCAAAATGGAGTTATAATCAGATAACGCAATGTTGTACATGTACCTTTGTATTACAGAAAAGCGTCTCCCCTCTTTTCACATGCAATACATAAATACAATTAAATATGTTCAAGTAATAATTCACAAATAAATAAAATTAGCAACAGTTCCCACTTTCATCTAAACATCTTAAGAAGCGTTGTCCTATTTTCCTGTGAATTCTATAAACAAACTAATACCTTAGCAACCATAGAAGAACTTGACTAAGCAAACCCTATATTGGAAGCAAGTTAAACTTTAATCTGAGGATACAGTTGGCCTAGCCAATCAATATCCGAAAGCCATATATAATGACACCGTGGAGAGTGGAAGCGATCACTTAATCTCTTACAGTAGATCACTTCAATAAAGACAGACCATATACACAGGATGACACTATTTACGCTGCTTGCATTTGCTATGTATTCAATTTCCCAAGGTTCTCATCTTAAACGTAGTATTAAATTTAAAAAAATTAAATTTATATATATTTTTCACGTAAACTGTTAGCATATAGGCCAATAGCAATTATTTAATTCGAGGGGGAAAGATGAGAAATTCAGATGAGTGCAATGGAAATAGACACCAAGCTTTAATTACTAACGGACAATTTAAAGCAACTAGAGTTTAAAGTCGATGACTTCTAGCGTCGTTTAGCCTTTAGAGCTGATCAGAGAGTAAAATCTAGAACATTTATAAGAGTGTAATACGGATAGTAGACATAGACTAAAATACCTATTTGTTAAGTACGTGCTATTGAAAGTGATGGATACTATATATTAATTCAGAAATTCCTTTATTTATTTATTTATTTAAAGTCACTTTCATAGTAGGGACGGAACGAGAAAGATTTGAACCCAGCGTCTGCTTATCCTCAGTGGGGTAGTTTATCGACCAGGCTACTGATTCAGATATTTATTATTATTATCGACTAACACAGTAGCATCAATAGTCGAGCATAGCATCAATAGTCGAGCAAAGCATCAATAGTCGAACATAGCATCAATAGTCGAGCATAGCATCAATAGTCGAGCATAGCATCAATAGTCGAGCATAGCATCAATAGTCGAATATAGTAACCGTAGGAGAACAAGATTTTAATTATTTAACAGGAAGAAAAGACTATGCAACAGCATAAATATGAATAAATATAGATATAGAGTATAATTAATTAAAATATTAATTAGATTAAATAAAGAACAATGTGAAATTATAAAAGAGGTAACTCTGTGTGTATGAATTTTCTGAATAAAATATTCAAAATCAATTGTGTTTAAGTAAGTGAAAATATATGCACACTATCGTATCACTTGATAACAAAATTGATTCAACAGCATAAGGATAATTAAGGTAACGCGCTAACAGGAAAAATTTATCTTTAAAATTGGAAGGAGAGAATTTAGATAACCTTGACAAAATTTTAATTTATAGATAACATGCAAGCATATCAGCATCTCTCAAAAAGCCAGAATTGAATATTAGATTGTAATTGAAAAAAGAATCAATCTTCAATTTTTAATCCACCGGTAAAGAGTCCCAAAATTAACTTAGGGCCTTTAATTTGTATATTTTTCTCGCAATGAAGTTGGGTAATTTAGAACATGGAGATGTTGATATTTCTAAGAATGTGAGATAAGTCTATATTAGACTTTAATGATATTAATGAATTAAAAGTATCTAGTCAGGAATTATAGTTATACTTGAATACCTACAGTATACAAGGTAAATAGTGCAATTCATGTATTACTTAAGAAAATTTAGATCTCTAATGGATCTGAATGACACATATAAAGGTTTTTAATTATTATGTGGATAATCCGCTTTTGTGATTTAATTTTCTTGTTTATATAATTGATGGAGGCACACCCCAAATAATAACACAATAATATGAGTGAGGATAAACTAAAATTTCTAATAACGTATTGTGTCCGGGACACAGAGTACACTAACCGTTAACTGCACGTGTCTTTGTGGACTCTATGAGGCCACTAAGCAAAAGCTAAGGAAACGGGAAACCATCTCAGGAGCAATATTTACTTCTCAAAAAATATGTTGCGTATAAGTTATGGATAAGTCATAGGTTTTCTGATGGAATTGACCGGTTGTTCTACGGAGTGCTCTATAAAAAGTCAATATGAAGCACGAATGCAGACTAGGAGTATGAATATGTGCTTTGGACCTGCCACTTGGCAGAGCAAGAGAGAGAGGCTAAAGTATAATGTAACGACAGAAAGCAATCTTTCGATAATTTATAATTAAGCTTGCACAAAATATTGAATGAATCATCTTCCCCTTCATAATATTAGGCATTAGCAGCTTTTATCGATACATGAATAATAATTATGTTGGTGCCAGTGTAACTTCGAGAGATAATACATCGCACACAGAGTGGCTTACCCATAATAAATTGTTCATAAAATATATCGGTAAAATAATTATGTCGGCGATGTCGGTAAGATATTCGACCACGGATCAGTATGGGCGGGGTTAAAATCCGGGGCTGACTCGTCACTGATATCACTTTCGAGTGAGGAAACTGACGTTAACATTAGCTTTACGAGCTTTAAAATATCTAATTAAGAGCTTCAATTGTGTATTTACGTGTATTTTGTAGCTACCGGTACATCAGGACCAACGCTATGTAAGAATACGATAAAGGGACAGGAGTATATGGGAAGAGTAAATGTGACTAAAAGCGGTATTACATGTGCAGCCTGGACCACCAATCCGATGATTGATGCCCCTATATTCCACTTTCCGGATGGAAACGGAATTAAAGCAAAGAATTACTGCCGGAATCCGCTCGATAGTACTACAGAACCTTTCTGCTACACCACGGATCCAAAAGTCCAATGGGAATACTGTAACATACCTTTGTGCAGTGAGTTATATGAGTTAATAATTGTCGTGTTGATTGTTTTAGAAATACTAAAATATGATATAAAACATAATTATTTGAGAATAAACGCCTATGTATATATGATTGTATGTAGCGCATGTAATAATTTAAATTGCTATATAGTGAGAATTAATTGTCAACGAAATCTTAACCGAATATTTAGAAAACATAAATCTATAATTTAAATTTACATGTAGGCCTACATACCTGAAGGGTTTGAACTTTGAAGGTGAAGATTAAGGGGATTGATTTGGATGGATTAACTAGTTGATCTAAGGAGTGCCCTTATGGAACGAGAAAGCAGACTTTGAATATTAATATGTACCTTGAACCTGCCACTTGGCAGTGCACTGAAGAGTGAGAGAGACTGTGTGTGTGTGTGCGAGAGAGAGAGAGAGTAGACCCACATAGTTAATAAATAGTTAATTAATCCTCAAATATATGCAGTATATTATTAACATCTGCTAAACATTTCATTGATGTATAATAAAACAATAATCGTTATAGTTTCTATATGTTTTACGAATAGTTTTAAATTGTTTTGCAATTATAAATAAAAAGAAGTTAATTACACACATAGGACCTGAAACGTATCAGCGACCTAAGAGAGAGAGAGAGAGAGAGAGAGAGAGAGAGAGAGAGAGAGAGAGAGAGAGAGAGTACTCTATATTGAAGAGCTATATTAAAAAATAGAAAACTATAGTGAATATTAGCGTCAGTTTCCTCATCAGAGTAATGCGCAAGTAATGCGCATAATACGATCTATTGGATAGATGTATTTCAACTGCACACATCACAACAAATATAAGACATTTTCCATTTAATCCTATCAGGTGACATTGGAAGAACAACATGCAAGGACTCTGACACTGGCATAGAATATTATGGAAAACTGAATGTGACCAAACAGATGATCCCATGTCAAGCCTGGGGCAGCCAGTCTCCTCATCCTCACACTATGACCGTCAGCAATAGCTATCAGTTCATGGATGGAGACGAGTACGATGCCAAGAACTACTGCAGGAATCCCGATGGTAAACCTGGAGGACCTTGGTGCTACACTACCAATCCCTATATACCCTGGCAATACTGCGACATCCGGTTCTGCTCGTGTAAATATTTTAACAAATTCTTTTAAAATTTACTGATTTTTATGAAAGATTTATTTTTGTCCAAATTTTACGATCCCATATGGCTTGGTTTTTATTAAAGGTGTTTGAGTATTTTTAATTAATTTGTTCAATCTACTTTTAAGCCCATAATTGCAGCTAAAGTTATATTTTATGTCGCATTGCATTTTTGTGTGAAACATGTCTGTGATAATATTGATCCATAACTTTACTGAACTGCTTCCATATAAAAGATTAAAAAATCGACGTATTTTTGTAATAATAAATTTAAGTCGATGTCTTAAGAGTTTCCAGGTTTAAGTGCTTCAGCAATGATCAGCTCTTAGATGAAATTTAAGTTGAGCGCCAAAGAAATAGATGGACAACCAATGCTGTGCTGGCCTATTTGTGTACTACAATGCGTTGTCATCTCACATCATCCTACACTAGATTAAAAGCTAATGGCTAAGACATAAATTTCATTTTGTTGCTCAATCGATGGCCGGTCAAAGACGGAGTGATCATTGTAGCTGAAACCTATTATCTGTTATCGTCTGTTTCGACAGCTAACAGAGGCGATGATGTTGTGCCAGGACCTGGAAGTCTGTCTCGCTGGATGACGTCATCGCTTCCTGTAGCAGCGCCGAGCAGAGTCCTGAAGATGAGTCACGGGATAGCCTGTGCCCGGAAGTGCCTAGCTAAGCATTCCTGTGCAGCATTCGCTCTGCCTGCGCTCAGTGGCTCCACGATCTTATCCGGGCAAGGAGCCAACTGCAAGCTGTACGACGTATCGTATGGTTCTACCGTCCGCGATGACAACTATGTCACCTATGTGATTTAGACAGCATCACTTATTTGATCTAGACAACATTACTCATGTGATCTAGACAACTTAACTCATGTGATCTAGACAACATAGCTCTTGTGATCTAGACAACATCACTCATGTGATCTAGACAACATAGCTCATGTGATCTAGACAACATAACTAATGTGATCTAGACAACATAACTCATGTGATCCAGACAACATAGCTCATATGATCTAGACAACATAACTAATTTGATCTACACAATATAGCTTATGTTATCTAGACAACATAACTCATGTGATCTAGACAACATAGCTCATGTGATCTAGACAACATAACTCATGTGATCTAGACAACATCACCGTCGCGATGTAGACTAAGTCATCTAGTGTCACAACCATCATCGCATAAGTTTTGTAAAGCTTTAAGACATACGGGACATAGTCCTTTGTTCCTCTTCTAGAAATGTTGAAAATTTTCAAATGAACTGACAAAAATTGGACACAAATATAAAAAGTGCTGCTGGAATATTGCTGTATTGCCTACTCGTTAGATGTCTTTGAATCTATAAAAGTTTTCTCAATCTTTGCTAGCTACAAATTCCTTTTTCAACCCGAAAGATAATACAGCCTTTTTAATATTAAAAATTTACATTAAATTCGTTAACATAACTGTATGGTCAGTCTCAAATTTTCTTAAAATATTCGTTAAATTATAATTATTTTTACTATTGAAGCAATTATTTACGACATATCTCTTACCACCGCAGACATACTATCTGTCTATCCTGGTCCTCTTTAATCACCGGAAAGATTATAAGAATATAGTGTCTTTCTACTTTTACTATGCGCATGTCACGATCATTCTAATCCAGCCAGCGCTTCTTGGGTCTCCCTCTTTGATGACGATTGTGTGGATTGAGGTTCATCGCTGTCTGGATAAACGAATGGTTGTCACTTCTCATAACATGGCCACACCAACGTAGCCTTTTCCTCTCGAATTTTTTCAGTTATTTGCGCTACTCCCTTTCACCGACGGACGTCAAAGTTGAGTACGTGATCATACCTTGTTAGACACTGACTCCAGCGCAATATTCTCATTTCCATGAAATGTTGGGTCGGTTCGTGCTTGGCGGTTGCCGGCCAACGTTCCGAACCATATAGCGCGACAGGTTTAATTAGAGGTTTATACATTTTTAGCTCGAGTCTCATAGACATCCGAGGATCACAGAGGGCGCCAGTGACCTGCCACCATTTCAACCATGCAGCATTTACACGAGCCCTGGCGTCTAGGAGAGAGTCACCGTCACTAGTGATGACGGAGCCGAGATACTTCAAGTGCGTCATTTCTGGAGATCTTCCACGTTAATACTTATAGTTCCGGCTGTTTGGGGGTCACACTCCAACTATTCGGCCTTCTTTATGTTTAACGGCATTCCGTTATAATTATTATTTTCTATTTCATTTTCTTAAATTTTTACCCCTCGGGTGTAAAGAACACGGGATCAAATAGAAACGATTCGAGCAATACGTGCTCAATCGCATCCGCGCTACTCGTGGTCATCTAGCGGCTTTAAAGAATTGCCGAAGCAGACTGCACTATATAGTTGCAAAGACATAGAAAACCTCACACAAAAAAGAGCTCCCTCGCTTATCGCCAGCTTGCTCTGCAATTATCTACCTATACCATTAATCAAGTCAACTCCAGCGGCATTCTTAGAGTCCATAGTCTCGATAGGCCACCGAAACAACTCAATACTATTAGCAACTTATTATTATACCCGTGTTGTGCTCAGGTGTGGTTGGACCATTGCAGAATAGGGCAACCGCAAACAATCTGCAGCGGCACGCAAGAGGCGACTAAAGGCAGGAGCTGAGGATGGCAAGAGAGGACCCACCTCAACATGAAATATTTCCTCCAGGATTAAATGGTAATTAATCCATCTAACTGAGAAGGCAACGGGAAACCACCTCAGAAGCCATACTTTTCCCAAGTTATAATGTATGGATAAGGCATAGACTTTGTGAAGGGATCAACTTGTTGAATAAGTGCTCCTATGGAGCTAGAAAACCGACAGAGTATGAATATGTACCTTGAACCTGCCATTTGACAGTGCACTGAAGAAGAGCAGATTATTATTTCAAGAAATGCGCGCTGAATCACCGCCCGGCTACTCAAATACTTCAAGCTTTTAAACTATAAACGTTGAATGCTGATTTCAATAAGTTCTTAGTTTTTAAAATAGTACAAAACCAATAATATTGCTTATTATTATTAAAGCTCTTATAATTATAAAATCTATTATTAATCATTAAATTGGAGTCCTATAGCGAATTAATCTGTAATATTGATGCGCAGTAGTCCGATTGTATGGTATTAAATGTTGTATCAATTGGTTATGTCGAAGTTTGTCGTTAAACGGGTAGGAAATTCTGATGGCAGTGAAGGGAACTTATGTTGTGGAAAGTTAGCTGAATGTAATTATACATGTTCACATTATATGTAAAGGAGTTATATGCCATGGACCTGCCATTAGGCAGTGCACTAAGAGACAGACAATTGGTCTTTGATTAAATGTTTTATCAATTGGTTATGGAGTGTGTGTTACCACATAGAGCAAAATGTATTGTGTAAATGAATGTATAAGAAGTTCTAACGAAAAATCTAGTATACATTTAACAAGCTTATATGATACAATGTAACGAAAAAAATCTGCTGCGTGTAGGAAAGAGGCGACGAAGGTAGAAGCTGAGGATGGCTAGAGGGAACCAACCTAACCATGAAATGTTTCCCCCAGGATTAAAAGGTAATTAATCTATACAACTGAGGAAGGCAACAGGAAACCACCTCAGAAGCCATACATTACCATGCCATAGGCTACATAGGGTGTGGATAAGGCATAGACTTTGTCAAGGGATTAACTTGTTGATCTAAAGAGTGTTCTTATGGAGCGAGAAAGCAGACTTCGAGTGTGAATATGTACCTTGAACCCATCACTTGGCAGTGCACTGAAAAGAGAGAGAGAGAAAGTACAATATTTGGTCCGACTTGTTTTATGTATTTTTTTATATATGCCTTTGTAATATTCTTTTTTAATAATTTAGTGTCCATATAGGCCTACAAGTGTAAGAGCTTTTGGGCTTTTATGTCTTTCGCGTTCCTTGCATGATATGTAATGAATGCATTGTGAGTTTCGTGAACTGAAGTCAATATCATCTAAATTATAGGCCTATCCATCTTATTCATTGATCTAACTCATTGTTGCAGTATGCTCTATATCACGTTAGAATCTAACCGCTTTCCAGAGAAATGACTCTGCATATTCGAGCTGTAATTGAATATTTCGTGAAAGCTTATTCCAGTAACTTCCAGCTTATTCCAGTGTGTACCATTGGGAAATTGTAATATTACAATTATTGAAGTAATTGTGTAAATTGTTTTCTTATAATCCAATTATAAATTAGGCTACTATTACAGCTACTGCAACTATTTTATAATGGTATTTTCAAACTTCGTAATTTGAAAGTCACAATTTTAAGAACGAAATTCATATTCATAACGTTTATTCTACTCAACAAGAAGATACATTATAAATTTATTGGTTCAAGCAGATACCTAAAGATTACCCTAGAGAATAATAGTCAAAATTCAGAGCCAACAACATCTAATCTTATTTTTCACAAGATAACGAAGTCAACCTAACGACAGCAATGAAGAAAATAATCTCAGAATTAATTTAGTTCCGTATTTTATCTTCGCATTTATTTCTTCAGGCATTGATCAAACAGCAGATTCTCCAAGAGGCGCTTCTAGTAGAAAGTTAGGGAATGTGATTTAATGAATAGGCTTAGTTTATTGAATGATAAGGGAATCAGGGTTGACCCGTAGTAGCTGCCTATGGAAAATATCTCCTCTAAATAACCCAATTGTATGCTGAAAGTTTATATCTCCAAGAAAATCTTCCAACTATTACATTATGCTGGGCATTCCAGGGTTCTATTGCATTATACGGTGCATTCCAGGGTTCTATTGCATTATTCGGTGCATTCTGGGGTTGTTTTGCATTATACGGTGCCATTGCATTCCAGGGTGCCATTGTAGCCCGAGGTGCCATTATAGTCTGGGGTGCCATTGCAGCCCGAGGTGCCAGCCAATATAGCTTCAGTTGCCATTGTAGTCAAGGGTTCCATTGTAGTCGGGGATGCCATTGTAGTGTGGGGTGCCATTTGTAGTCTGGGGTGCCATTGTAGTCTGGGGTGCAACTGTATTCTGGGGTGCCACTGTAGTCCAGGTTGCCATTGTAGTCTGGGGTGCTATTGTAGTCCAGAGTGTCATTGTGGTCCGAGATGCCATAGTTACTTGAACCAAATCTAAGCGAGACCTCAGAGCTGAGTTCACCTGGGTTAGTGCAGGTAGATGGGTGGAGTTCTCCTTCCTTATTGTTGTCATACGAGACCAATTCTCTTGGTGTCCTTGAGACATCAACCGAACAGCGTTCTCCTGATCCATAGGTGCTAGTCTAAGGGGCATATTAGCGTTCTTCTGATGTTTAGACTTTATTCTAAGGGGTCTATTATCGTTATAATTATTAGGGAACGCGAATTAGTATAAGTTCTCGCGGTTTATTGGTGCGAATTGAACTTCGTTCCCCCGACTTAGTGCAACCTGTTGAATTACATTCCCCTGATTTATCGTTGCCGAAGCATCAACTTCCATTCCATCAGCATTCCCGAGATGCCATAGTTACAATCGTCATCACTACAATCATTACAATCAATTTCCATGATCAATTCTGTTATTTTTCCTACATGCTTCATGGAAAACTTTTCTTCGCCGGGCGGAGTAATAAAGCTAGGAAAACGCAAGTCGTTCTTTTCGTAGAGATAGGCAGAAATTTCAGCAATTAACTTTTCACCGTCTTCCACGAGACGTTTCTTCGCAAGTTCAACTCCTTCAGCCTTGTCATCTACATCTGAAGTAAGTTCAACATTCGAAAACCACTGTTCAGCTTATTCTGATCACCGAACAATTTCATATATTTTTATGCTAACTTATCATTCCCGTTATACGCCATCTCTTTCAGCTCTGCCATCAACCCTTTCTCGTACGATATAACTTTGCCGTGTATTTCGCTGCATCTCTTGAGTATCTCTATAGAGACTTTCAAACGCAACTGTTACGTTCCATAAGTTCAATATCGACCTTGACTTCGTCCAACCCCTTAGCGAAAGCTTCTGCTATGTCACGCAATCTGTCCAATTTCTTAGCATAACTAATTGTGATCAGTCGCTTCTTGGTAGGGATTTCACTTTGGTCATCTCCGTTGCCTTCATCACCTAGACTGTGATCTCCCAGGCTTCGAACTCCGTAACCGTGTTCGCTGTGATCATGGTCTCTCTGCCCATGATTTCTGTTGTCATGATGTCCTCGGCCTTAAACTTCGTGATCATGATCTCTGTTGCCTTGATCTCTTTGACAAGGCAACAGAGACCTTGATCATCTGGACCATGATCTTGGCTTTCATCTTCTAGGCGTTGAATACCATGACCTTGACTTTGACCGTCGAGGAATTCCAGAAGTCGTTCCAGTGCAATAATGCCAGGAAATTCACTGATGCCATCTTTTGGCAGAAGAAAATCTTTCTGACATATAGGACATGGCGCATGACCGCCTTCTGGAATTCCTACCGTCACTTTGGCCAAGCATTCTTAACAGAAAGTATGAGAACATGGTAGAAGTTTTGGATTACGATAAAAGGATAAACATACGGAGCACTCGAGTATTTCTCTCACAGTGTTCACTAAAGCGGCCATGATTCTTAAGGATCCTGGAAAAACACAACTGTCAAGCAATATACAGGAAAGACATTGCATCAAACAGATATTAAAGAGCAAAATTCACTATTTATTTTAAAACCCTCTACGAAAACTGCATTTAAAAGCACTTGATACATGAAGTAGCTTCGAGAGGGATCACGCTATGTGGGTGAAAAAATAGACCTTAGGAAGGAGATATCAGAAAACGTGAATCGTTGTAAATATGATTGTGGAGAAGAACGGTTAAGACTAGTCAGATCCAAAAGTAGCAAATGCAGAAGTTCTGGAGAGTTTTGATACAGATAGACTGTTGCTAAAATGCCTCAAGACATAGGACAAAGAGCTGGATAGCTCACATTATTATGGATAGAGGTGGATTTCATTACAATAGGTCATTGATGGTAGGATGGAAGGAAAGAGCAGCAGAGGCAGACCGAGATTAAGAATGCTTAACAAATATTATAGATGTATGTCTATCCTGTTTGAGTATATATATATATATATATATATATATATATATATATATATATATATATATATATATATATATATATATATATGACTGGAGAGATAGAAGACTAATTTTGAACTTGTACATGAATCAAAGAGCAGTAATCAAAATCCAACAAGACTACTCAGAAGAAGGTGAAATAGGACGTGGAGTAAGACAAGATTGTAGCATTTATTTCGCCGCTGCTGTTTAACATTTACGCTGAGACAATGATGGAGGAAGCCATGGAAGACATGGAAGAAGGAATAAAAGTTGGAGGGAATTTGTTACAAGATGTGCGATTTGCAGATGACCAAGGAATGGTAGCGGGCAAGCGAGATTGGACTGCAGAAGATAATGGATAGGCTAAATGATATGGCATCGAGATATAGCATGATGATTAATATAAAAAAGACGAAGCTTATGAGAGTGTCCAATAATAAAGGTGAAGTTAATATCACAATAAATGGTACGAAATTGGAACAGGTAAGGAGTTTCAAATATTTGGGTCATACTATAACCGATGACAGGAAATGTGAGACGGAAATATGCAGTAGGATTGCACAGGCAAAAACGGCCTTTGGTAATAGAAAAGAACTATTAACAAAAAGTCTAAAGAAAGACACAAAGTTAAAGAGAGTGAAAACTTTGGTTTGGACCACGCTATTGTATGGATGTGAGACATAGACCTTAAGGTAGGAAGATATTAGGAAATTGGAAGCGTTGGAAAAGTGGATTTGGAGAGGAATGGAGAAGATTAGCTGGACTCAAAAGGTTACAAATGAGGAAGTTCTGGAGAGAGTTGGCACGGATAGACAGTTGATAAATGTACTAAGAAATAGGAAGAAGAGTTGGATAGGACACATTCTAAGGGGGGAAGGTCTATTAAAAGAGGTCATAGAAGGTAGAATGGAAGAAAAAAGAGGCAGGGGCAGGCCAACGCTCTTGCTAATAATATAAAAAATGCCTGCACACAAAACTCATTAGAAAAGCACCAAACTTTTCGGGATAGCTATTTTTGTAAAAAGGGGGTTTATGAAAATACAGAAAATGAATGCTGTATTGAAGTTGAAGCCATTGATAAAGCAATTAATAGCATTGAAGCAAACAAAGCTCCCGGCGCAGATGGGTTAACAATTGAGCATATTGCTTATGCACATCCGTCTTTAATTATAATTCTAAAACCCCTATTTAATATAATGTTGAAGTTGGGAAAAGTTCCTGATGAGTTCGGGGTTGGCATTACTACGCCAATACCGAAATTTAAGGATCACAAAAGAAACATGTCTGCTGACGACTTTCGGGGAATAACGATATGCCCAATAATATCAAAAATTTTTGAATACTGTATTTTAAGGTATGTTAGTTTAGAAACCTCCACATGGCAATTCGGATTTAAACAAAAAGTCGGATGCACTAACGCCTTGCATAAGCTTAGAAAAGTTGTTAATTACTTCACTAATAGAAACACAACAGTAAATATTGGGGTAATTGATCTGAAAAAAGCTTTTGATAAATGCAATGGTTATGGAATTTTATGTATGTTGCAGAACAGAGGTGTAAATAAATGTGTATAAAATGTGCTAGAAAATTGGTTTTCCAAAAACTCTACAACTGTTAAATGGAAAAATTGTATGTCTAATTGTGTGCCTCTATTATCTGGTGTTAAACAAGGAGGAGTTCTGTCACCCATTTTATTTACGTTATTTGTGGATAATATATTGAGTGTATTAGAGCAATCTAATTTAGGATGCTTTGTTAATTATACATGCTTTAACAGCTTCATGTATGCTGATGATTTAATTTTGATTAGTGCATCGGTTACTGATTTACAGCTTATGTTTGATATATGTGATAATGTTTTCAATGAGTTAGATTTGCCAATAAATGTGTCAAAATGCCATTGTATAAGAATAGGCCCAAGGTGTAGCTATTCATGCTCACCTTTAAGTATTCAAGGAGTTGCAATTAATTGGGTGGAATCTATTAAATACTTAGGAGTCACTATTTGTAAGGCAAAAAATTTTAAATGCCAATGGGAAGAATCAAAAGGGAAATTTTTAGAGCTGCTAACACCATTTTAGGAAGGCTGGGAACAAAAGCATCTGAAGATGTCATTCTTAAACTGATTGATAGTAATGGTGTATCAGCATTGCTTTATGGCACTGCTGCTGCCACCTTGCGAGATTCAGACTTAAAGAGTATGAGTAGAGCATATGACAGTATCTTTGCGAAGATCTTTCATACGACTGATAAGGAAGTAATTATGTGGTGTCAATATTATTTTGGTTTTTGGCCTTTAAGTATCTTATATGAATACCATAGATATAATTTTTTAAACAAATTAGTATTAGATGCCAAAATTATTAAAGAGATCGAATTAGATCATCCAGATTATTTAGAATTTGAAAGTTTACAAAGGAAATATAATATTTCGTTTGTTGATTCTGTTGCTAAAGTACGATTAAAATTTTGGATCTACGTTGACAAAATGCTACATATTGAATATTCTGATGAATAATTGAGTTGATTTGATTCTGTTTGTCACTTGTAATCTACTAGGTTTGCATTGCTTAGCTGTACTTGTATGCAAAGTGTTGTTTCTTTTCGTTTATTTTTCTTTCTTTTTTCTATATCTTTGTTCGAAACTACCATGTATTGGTGAAATAAAGTCTATATAGGAATTTCTTCACGACAAACGAACAGACATTGCTATTTACCCTTGCTACTATCCAGATAGTGCTCTGGCATTGATAATTACTCTTGACAGAAAATGCGACCCATGCCAGTATCTTTCAAAGAGGCTGAGCCAGCTACAGCTGTCTGGATTATCGGTCAAACCAATAACTACTGTACTCATAACGGGTAACAAAATCGCTTAATTAGGCTTATTTAGTGACTATAAACACATAGAAACCAATTGCATTCTTTCTCAAACAGGCAGTTGTGCTTTCTGACCTAGTGTCGTTATTTTATGTTAAAACTGCGTGATTACAATATCCATGACAAGTAAGGACAAACAAATTTAGGTCCGAAGAGGTGTAAAAAGGACCAAAGGG
Source organism: Enchytraeus crypticus (assembly GCA_905160935.1). Taxonomy (NCBI): domain Eukaryota; kingdom Metazoa; phylum Annelida; class Clitellata; order Enchytraeida; family Enchytraeidae; genus Enchytraeus; species Enchytraeus crypticus. The sequence goes on from CAJHZI010000572.1 coordinate 76,463, forward strand.
TACAGACACTACGATACAATGTATTAGAATTTGTCGAGGGTGAGAGGCCCATTGAACATAACGACGTGCATGGTGGCCTGATTGAACGATCGAGATCTCGATGCATATGAATCAAATTTGCTTTTTTCAATTTTCCTGCTGTCAAATAATTAAACGCGGTTATTAAATTTTGATTTTGACGAACAAATCTAGCTAACCGATAAAATACACCAAAGGGTTAAAGGTAAGACTCCAGAGCAAGGCAATGGCATGGAAATTAAATTCTTCCTGGAAATTTTCTTCATGGAAATTTATTCTTTGATTTCCTTTTATTTTATGTAAAAAAGCGCTGTCAGATCTCAAATTTATCGAGCTTTTTAGTCTTCCTTTTCTTCTTTCTTTTTTAGTCTTTTTTTATTACTTTTTTCCTTTCGTTGCAGTTTTCATTCAGAAGGAACAGGTTAAAGAAGAAGCGAATATCTGGAGGTTGTAGTTGTGTTTACAAAACGTGAAGGACGTTGTTCGTTAGATGATGGCAGGACTTTTAAAGTATAACTTTTTCCTAATTCTACTGTTGCCTAATTTTATATAATCTATATAATGTGCTTCCGGTTCTCTATGTCGTAAATAGAAATTTTCTAGTAACAGTGTTTTTCGACATAGTGCGAGGTCATTAGTAATTGTTTTGACCGGTTGCCGTCCTTAGTTTTTACACTGAATGCTTATGATCATTCCAATATTAAATATCATCAGTACAACACGTATCGCCATATCAGCTAACCAGTTGCGGAAAAACTGTTGTATACTGCACCTGACTTGGCACCTCTTTGAACCTTGTAATGGGCCTATTTGAAGCCAATCTTCTTACGACATGCAAGGAAAAATATTTAGCTGTCAAATTTTATTTAAATACATATGAAGCTTTTTCACCACCTCTGTATCTTATTCTCAGAACCTAAGACACTTAGCTAATCAACTCCACAGGAAGAATAGTTCTTTTATCTATCGCTGTGATCAACAGAAATTTTTTGTTTGAAAGTTTTTTTACTCTACAAATTTCTTTATTATGACCTACATTGGCTGAGGAAGCCAATGGGAAACCCCCTCAGAAGCCATACTTTTCCAAAGCTATAGGTTACATAAGGTATGGATAAGGCATAGTCTTTGTGAAGGGATTAACTTGTTGATCTAAGGAGTGCTCTTATGGAACGAGAAAACAGACTTTGAGTATGAATATGTACCTTGAACCTGCCACTTGGCAGTGTACTGAAGAGAGAGACACATTGGATGGTTGTTCGTTGAATTGCCTGCAAAAAAGGAATTAACCATTAAACTGTCCTTTGCAAACTGATAATTCATTCTATTACTTATGCGTCCATGTATTGGTTCTTTTGGTATATTTTTTAAAGTAATAAATAAGAAAAGTTTGTGTTGAGTAGGCTAATGTTTTAAGTTTTAATGGAATAAGATATAATTCTATTTACTATAATTCTATTTACTGTATTGCATCATTATTGTTGCTGCTGTATCATAGTCCATGTTGATCTCTGCTCATCTTTATTCCTAAGTAATTCTGAATGCAAGTAAGACTGGTTACAATATGAGACCAACTAGGAACAGGTACTCATAGTAGAGTATTTATAGAGTACCTACTACATACTCATATATATCCAGGTATACATACATATCCAGAAGGAATACAGAGTGTATTCGGATGTTCACAGTTTTAAAACTTAATTTGGGATAATATATAATCTTCTCATCCTTGATAGCCTGATAGGTATTAATTATAATAGAAAGGAAATGCTGAGTTTAGCTGCAGTTTTGTAAGGTAGTGTGTGCTGGGTAAACACTGGCTTGAAATTTTGGAATCCTGAACTTAGTGGTATGCAATTGGATTTAAAATCATTATTTGTAAAGGCTGAGCGCTAAATTAATACCAGTTCTTTCAGTTGTTTTGTGTGAAACGTTGATGTAGATTCACACTGAAGGCTGGATTGGCTGGCGGGGCAGTGTACGCCGCTCTGAACTATGACGTGTGGAGTATGGGAGTGGACAGCTCTAAAGCCTTAGACAAATTTAGAGCTCAAGTTCTACCTGAGACCAATGAATACTTTAATAAGGTTAGTCCACTTATTCCTCGTGTTTTATTAGGGTAACTACTGAGTAGACAAACTATATTTATACTGTTATGCTGTATTTGGTGACCAAGCAGGATATAAATAAAATGAGAAACTACCTGGAAGCTGTATTTCTCCAAACTAAGGGTTACATTAAGTTTTGAGAAAGGCTTATTCAGCCTAAGTAGTGATTTTAGTAGGAGTGCTGCTTCTGGGCTTAAAGCACATTGCTACTAGGAATATTGTTATTAGAAATGTGTTTCTTGAACCTGCTAAATCACAGGACTATGAAGAAAGGTCATTTAAAATTTTCTTTAAACTATTTAGCATGTGCTACTTTATTCCATTTGTAAAGCTCACAAGGATCTTAACAGAACCTGGCACATGGTACAGAAATTTGTTATCTAACTTCTTTAGCTCAAATGTACTTCATCTGCTATAAAAGTACATCCTCTGCTACAGTATTACTCCATCTACCACAAAAGTAGTTCATCTTCTGCAAAAGTGTTTCATCATGATCTCCTACAAAAGTATTTTATCTGCTGGTAAAGTACACTTCTATCTGCTACAACAGTACTCCTCCATCTGTTACAAAATTATTCCAGGTACTACCAAAGTGCCCTATCTACTACAAAATTACCCTATCTGTTACGAAGGAAAGTATTCCATCTGCTACAACAGTACTTCTCCATCTGCTGTTCTAAGTGGCAATGAAGAGCTAAGAATTTTGGAAGTCTGCTTCTTAAAAAATATTCCTTGTGTACGGTACCTTTGAACTTAGTTTTAAAACTGCTGTGCTAAGTTAAGACACAGTGACTACTTTTAGTGTATATAGACAATTTCAATAACTATGGCCAAGTAAATTTATTTTTATCTGATGCACTTGTTGTTATTCTGCTTGACTCCATGGTGTCAGTTTCTTGATTATATTGTCAACTTTCTATGAATCAATGGACCAGTGATTAATTTATCATTCACTGAGATCGTCAGTCAAACAAAAAAGCTAAAAAAGCTATGTTAACATCAGTTTCCTCATTCAAAAGCGATGTTAGTTTGATCCGCAGTTGAATATCTTACTGACTTCGCCACTGGCTCCAGTCAGTGGCGAAGTCAGTAAGATATATTTCAACTGCGGATAAGATATTCAACTGGCTCCAGTCAGTGTTGCATGATGCTTCATAAGCAGTAACGGTGCAGTATTAAAAATCTTTTTATTCCGCTGTTTGTAGAATCCATGAAGTTTGTAATATTCTGTATCTAAAATTCCATATTTTTAACATTGAATTACACATTTGTTACACTGGACCTGCTAAGAATTTTAGCAGTCCACAGCTTATGAATGTGCAATGAATATATATATATGTGTAATTAAATATTTCAAATTTCTAGTGATCAATGATATTGAAAGTCTGTATTAGATAAGATAAAGACTGTGGATTCCACCTCTCTATTTAAAACAAACTTGGAAAATTCTTTAAAACATTTTTGGAAAATGTGAAAATAGCGATAGATAGGTATTTTTAGGCCTTGTCTTGTTTTATGAGAGATCCCAATTTAAAAGAAGCTTCACTAATTTCCTTAATTTACTTCTACTGAATACACCTTCTTTATCTTTCATAGATGTTTACTATACTATCTTTCTAACTGTAATTGATGTATAGTACATCATTTGTTGCATGTTGCTTATTCAGGTACCATCTAAGAAATGCGTTAATGCTGCTGCCGTAAAGTCATGGAATTCAGGTAATACACTGTCACATAGAAATACTTCGTACATGTATCCTATTTTAGTATTCATTTTATTATCTTTAATTTTAAAATAAAGAATACACTTCAATCTCGATCTTTCTCTCTCAGTGTATTGCATAAATTTAAATTTCTGAAAATTGTTGCAAGGCAGGAATTTAAACATAAATTGTGTTTTACTTAGAATATATGCTGGCAGTTTTGAACATTGTAATATAAGTAGCATTTCTTGAGAATTTTGTATTCGTAAGAAATCTCGTAGCTCTACATGTATATTGTTCACCATTATCTTTTCTTTTCACCATAATCATGATGTGTGCTGTGGGGACGTCCCTGACATCATCCATAGATGAGGTAGTGTACGTTAAACCTTTATTATTATTATTCTGCAGATGTTTCTTTCAGGTTAGAAATTTAATATTAAATCTTTGATTTTGATTGGTTGACGCCTGATATTTTCTATAGAATATAATTGTTTGATTGATTGATTGGTTGAGCAGGCGTAGAGAAGACGTTCAGAGCAGTGGCCGATGCACCCGACACTCTCTGCGCCTATTCTCATAAAGCTCTACAGAAACTAAAGAGTCTTGCCTCATCATCATCGTAACACACAGTCCTGCGCCTTCGAGAGAAGAATCAGTAAAACGTTGTGTAATTTAAATGTCCTGATAGTTTTCGTAAGCCCACATAGGATTGATTTGTATTGCGACCTATGCGTCGATGTTTGCAAAGAATATGTACAAAGTGGAGATCTCGATAATCCATAAATATTGGACTGACGTTTTGATTGAATGACTATTCAGCTTCTTATAATACTGACCATTAAAACATTAGTAGTCGAATATTATAAAAATGTTGTCTCATGTTTTTGAGATCTTGCTACATACAACTCTCCAAGGAGTCGTTTTCGCAAGAAACTGATTTAATCTTACAAATTTTTGGCTCAGGTCATATCGTGGTAGAACTAGTAAAGTACTGAAAGGTTTAGTTGTATTTTAGAAAAAATGACAGACTGTAGGAGTCGGCTGTAAATGTATCTAATGATTATTGTTTTGTTGATGTTGCTGGCTTTTAGACTCACTTCACGGGATTGAAGCACAAGTCGCGTACAAGTCTATGTAATTTTTGTTTTTAGTTCAATTTACTGTCAGTGATTAATCAATCGACTGGAAGATTTCTCGTTGTTGCTTTATTTAATTCATTAATATTAGGGATGGCATTCTTTGTTTGCTATTCATAATTTTAATTGCAAAACGTTAGTTTTCTGTAAAGATGATTTTTTCACTCACACTAAATTTAAGTCTTTCACACACTTCAGCTACTGCTAATGAATTGTTTGGTGTGAAGGACTCTATGTTATGGTAATTATATGATTTGAAATTTATCTAAATATATGTATCAAGTACACTATTAATAGGTGCTAGGAGCATAGTGATATTGATGTGTCTATATTTTGTGTGGAGTAATAAATAAAATAAATCCAGTAAAATTTTATTATTGAACTTAAAATCTTTGACCATCTTAGTTCTGAACAACCAGATAAGCTGGTAACAGAACTCAGGAAAGGTGTACCTGTTGGAGTAAAGAACTTGGGAGATGGAACTGAAAAGGCAGACTCGCTTGAATTGTTTTATATCTCAATGAATGATAGCGAGACATGGTGCATGTTAAGATATGTTCATATTTTACAGTTATGCTATTATATTATCGGCTATTATAGTAATATGATATATACTAATGTGCCCTGTAATATGCTATCGTAAATGTAAATAGGCGTGGCCTGTTGCGTCATTTAGCATTCAGGAACTTGCTGCTTCGATTTTGTTACATCGCCCAACAAATAATGTTAGGAAGAGTAAAAAATGTTATTATGCTTCTTGATAGTTGTTTTTCATTTCGTTTTAAAATTTTGTTAATGATAAAGTTAATCCTCTTTTAATTCTGTTGTTGATCAACCTAGTTGTTGCATCAGTAGAACTGATTGCTCTTAGCTACTGAATAAAAAGAGATGTCAAAATATTGTATTGGGCTACTAGCAACTTAAATGTAAAAACGTTAAAGCCAATGTTAACGCAAGTTGCATCTCTCGAACACGATATCAGTGACAAGCGAATGCTCAAACTTATATAACTACCTATTTTATTTTAATATACACATTTGCTGAAGTATAACAGTAATTATTGTTCATATCCTGTAGTAGAGAATGCAAGAGTCGATGTAATGTAAGAATTCTGCCTGAATCAAGTAATGTAATGGTTCGAAGGTTTAGACCGTGTCCAAGAGTATGCTATTATATAAGCAGATAAATGCTGATGCATTTCGTTCACCCATAGTCCTCAAGTTTAGGTTGAGTGTTATATTCCGCAATATATGCGTTAATCTGCTTCTGTGTTAAGGCCTATTTACATTTTTTAGGTGTTCATAAATTACCTAATTCAACGTGAAATATTCATAAAATTAACATACAGTTAACAAGCAGGTTCAAAATCCGCATGTACATCCTAAAGAAGATATCAGATAACAAAGATCATTCATATTGTTACGAACTTACACAAGAAATTAACTTACATGTATATAACTAAATCCAACACTGATAAGACCATTAGTATATTACATCATCTCCAAAATTATTACACAGTATAGATACAATTATTGTATTTACCATGGGCACAATAAACGCTTATGTCACCAAAACTTCTATAAAATATATAACATTAAAATATTAAATACAAATCATAGTAATCGTGATTACTTAAAAAGATTTGTATTTGTTAATTACTTTTACCCGAAATAAAACGAACAACTTATTAAAATAGTTATGGAATCCAATCATACAGAAGCACAAATGAAGCAGAAAATATAAACGTGCAAGACAAGGCAAATCTATTAGTGGTCACAGCGATTAAAAAATTTAAAATCTTAACAGAACGAAAAGTTAAATTCAAATAAATTAACGTTGTACAATTAAGGCACTAGTATTGTAAACACCTACAATAACGTGTTTATAAAAACAAAAAAAGGAGATTTTAAACTTTTTTGCACCTTTTTCAAATGAAACTTGATGATTGTCAACAGAATTTCTATGAACTATAAAGTTGTTTTGAGTACGTTTAGTACTCATCAATGTGCCTGTACATACTTTTAAAATATCTTACTAAATGCAAGCTTGCTGCTACTAGCGAATGCGGTGAGTGACTTGCTGATGACTGCAACAGGAGAACTGAGCATTAAATCAAAGACACAAGTTTTCAATTCTCACCATGTCAATTGCCATATCAATGGGCTTAATATTAAGTCCAGGATCAATTCTAGTGTAGAACGGCTTGCAGCAATTGATAGTAATTGTTTATGACTAATAGCTTAGAATTATCACATTGTAATGTAGCAATGTAGCATGTATTATAGGATATTAGAGAGAAGGGAAGAAGTGAGTTATTAGGAAACTAGAGGCATTGGAATTATGGATTCGGAAAGAATGAAGAGGATTAGTTGGACTCAAAAGGTTTCAAATGAGGAAGTTCAGGAGAGAGTAGGTACAGATAGACAGTTGATAAATGTATTAAAAAATTGGAAGAAGAGTTGGATAGGACACATTCCAAGGGGGAAGGTCTATTAAAAGAGGTCATAGAAGGTAGAATGGATGGAAAAAGTGGCAGGGATAGGCCGAGATTAGGTATGTTAGATGATTCAAAGACCCACTCATATGTGGAAATGAAGAGGAAGGCGGAAGACAGAGAAGAGTGGAGGCGTTACATATCATGGACCTGCCAGTAGGCAGTGCACTAAGAGAGAGAAAATAGCATCAGTATACATAGACTCATATTGTGAAAATGACTCCGTATTATTTAAGGAACACATAAAAAAGGCATACACGGCCAAACCCGAAGCTCATACATAACAAATAACGCATTTCACATCGTCTGCATATAACAATCAAAATACTATCTACAATATAAAACACCCATTATGTATTACCACAATTAACAAACGTTTAAATTCCAGAGTATAACATATGTAAAAATTACCAGTATGCTATTGTATATAGTGGAACACTCGTTAATTACAAAAAAAAAAAACTGAAGCGATCACAGCTAATGCCTGCTTCAAACAGAAAAACCATTGCACATAAGAAGATTATGTCCTCATATATTATTTAGGAATAATGTCCTATTATTAAACACTGTTTAATAAACTAGAAAGTCTGTAGTATGACTATGAATGAATATCAATTTCTGAGTGTGAGTGATGATTTTAAGAACAGCGTGAATAAATTTTGAACAGTGCACGATCTTTACTGTATAAATCTTCTAAGCTGAATATAAACATAGTTTCAACTTTTCTCTAAATAGTTGATGAAATTTAAAGGTATAAATCTTCTAAGCTGAATAAAAACATAGTTTCAACTTTTCTCTAAATAGTTGATGAAATTTAAAGGTATAAATCTTCTAAGCTGAATATAAACATAGTTTCAACTTTTCTCTAAATAGTTGATGAAATTTAAAGGTATAAATCTTCTAAGCTGAATATAAACATAGTTTCAACTTTTCTCTAAATAGTTGATGAAATTTAAAGGCATAAATCTTCTAAGCTGAATATAAACATAGTTTTAACTTTTCTCTAAATAGTTGATGAAATTTAAAGGATACAGAAATATCAAGCACTCCAAAAAAGCTATCATTGATAAAATCCGAAGCTATCAGTGGTGGAATTAGATAAATAGATAGATAGATAATGTGTTTATTTCCACCAAGACAACACATGTATAGGCCTATATCTGTTATACCGGAATAAATAATGGCAAATAAATAAATCGATAACACGAAAGAATTTGAATTTCAGTGTTAGAATCCAAAGCGTGAGGTGTAATGTAAATATGATAGTTAAGGATGTTCCTATCTATAAACAATAAATTGATTGTAATGGACATCAATATTAATATATTGCTACTATAATATTGCAATATAACAATACTATTACTATATAAAACACAAATCAGAATAAAATAAAAGTGAAGCCAATTCACAAGAATTAGCATGAAATAAGAGATGAAGAAAGCAACAGTATACGTATGTATGAAGAATTTGAAACACAATTTTATGAACGTCTAGGGACGTCGATGGAAAGTTTCCTAGAATTGAAATATAAAAATGTATATATATCAAATACATTGTTGATATATGATGATATATACATTTGTTATTTTCAACCAGTAACATTACAAAAATATTAAGCGTTAATGCCATAACAACCTGCTATTATAGCGACTGAGTAATCATCTACGAAGGACATAGCTAAGTATTTCCAGCTACAAATGTAACAGTAACAATTACAGCAGTTTAATACTACACAATCAAAATAGCAGTTTAATACTACACACTACAAAAAGGCCTCGATTTTCGTCTTCTCACCCGAAGGAAATGTCAGGTACGTTATAATCTAGTTCAACAGCTCTTGTCTACAGCCACTATATCAGCCGATTTATTTCTAATTCTACTTAAAGGGTCAACGGAAGTAAAAAGACAATGTACAATAAATAAATTACAATTTATGCATCAACAAATAATATTAATGTAATACACTGTATTTCAGACTGACAACTTAGCAAAACTCCTATAAGTCGTCAGTTATGCTTGTAAATAAATGACATATAAGTAGAGTACTAAAAAGTTAACAAGTTACTAAGTTAAAACTTATAACTAAACTTGAGCATAAAAAGTAGGCCTACTTGTAAGTTTACAAACGAAATAAAACACTTGCACATAAATTTATATATATATCAACTCTATGGCGACTCCTTGTGGACACTAGAGTAGTCTCTTACAACCTTCCTCCTCCACCAATCACGATCCATGGCGAGATCATGCACATAAATTTGCATGTACTACTGAACTAATAAATTAAAAAGTAAACAAACCAAACACCAATAAATAAATCTCTGCACAATAAAACTACTAAAACGACAACAATTATCGAGGTAACACTTTTCAAGTAAACTACCAACCCGCATAGGCACATGCACACTAGATATCTGAAGGCAAAGACAAATATATGTGCTAAAAATATTGAGTCACAGGGATTCAAAGCTAATTAAGTATCACATGATTAAATTATGTAAGAAAAAATATTTGATCACAGGGATACCGAGATAATACTTGAATACATGACTAAGTTATATAAGAAAATGACTAGAAATTACAATAAGGGCTAATACTACGTAATGAGGCACTATATAAATCCAAGAACGGGACTGTGCCGACAGATTTAAGAATGTTCACATCCCCTGCACCACGTACAAGTTCGTTAATCTAAAGTCAATGTTCAGCTCGTACAGTATTCTCAACACCTGCACAGTGCAATCAATCATTCAATCAAGCAATCAAGTAATCAATCACTTAAGTATTCAACGGATAAATCAATCAGACGATCAATAAACCATTTAATTAAAATATCTAACAAATAATTACTTCATAAGCAATTACTCGAAAGCCAAAAATAAAATAAAATATTTACAAAACAGAAAACCTTAAATTTATAGTTTATATACAATGTTTACACAAAATGCTTGAAATTTATGACACGATAACACCACAGATTATTTGCTTCGCTTATTCTCAAAAAAAAAAAAAAAACTGAGATTTCATACTTCAATAAAATAGCTTTGGTTAGAAGAGGTACAGAACTTGATACCAAATTCTAGCTTCACTAAACAACCAACTAATTATATTAGCAGACAAAATCAACGTAGAGTATACGTATCATTGCATTCATGAAGTACAATTTAATTAAAACTTGTCAGATCTGAAAGAAATCATCCGACATAAACCTAAGGATTGCCAAAAGTCAAGTTTTCAAGAAAACTTTCTGTCAGCAAACGATCCAAAACTGTAATAAATAAATTTAATTATTCTTATAACAATTGTAATAAATAATATGTAATAATAATTAAATAATTATTTTTAATAATTTAATAAACTAAATATTCTTAATAATTAAATTATTAGTAACACTTTACTACTTAAGTATAACTTAATTGCAGATGGAAAATGGACGAAACGTCATGGTATTTACCTCAAACAAAACATGATTTTGGTTAAAAGTCCAGGTTAGTGAACATCGAATGAATATCCCACAAGATTTCTGGAAGGTTAATCATGTATTAGAGCTTGCAGCCAATTGGCGCCATTAACAGCCAACATATGATCAATCAGAGATAGGAGGATGAATAGATCAGAGATAGGAAGATGAATAAAACAAACCGTATCACAACCTGACAAAAGCAGTCTCGAAGACCGATCACCTGCTTCGATATCATAATAGAAGTAGTCGATTTAAGAAAATTAAAACTGATTTTTGACAAAAGCCTCTAATTAAGCAGCACTAACCTGATGATTTCAGTACTTCAGTGACGGCTATTTATTGCCATTCCTGGCGACACTGCCTCCACCGAGAGGAGCAGGAGTATCTTCAGAGTAAGGATATGGCGGGGGTTCAGTGGACGGGGGGTATTCTCTAGGATCAGCAGGGGGTGAGGGGTAGGGGGGCTGAGACATTGGATAAGAGGAAACAGCAGCTGGATATCCTTAACAATACACAAACACAGAGGCTATCCATTATATATACATGTGTGTGTGTGTGTGTGTGTGTGTGTGTGTGTGTGTGTGTGTGTGTGTGTGTGTGTGTGTGTGTGTGGGTGTGTGCGTGTGTAAATTTGAATAAAATAGAAAATCATTCAATTGTTATTAATCAAAATGAAATTAAATCCAACTTATCGTTTGTATCATAATCTTTCTTAGGATTTATCAAGCACGCCCATAAGCAGCTGTCAGAACCTCGACCTCATCTAAACACTTTCACAAGGTGCTCAGAAACTCTCAAGCTCCACCATCAACCAGCTTGACTTAATAATAAATTACATATTCTATTAACCAAGTTTTCCACAAATTGTACACCATAAATTTCAAATAGCCACCTTTTAGTTCAAATTTAATCCAAGAGACATCACATGACTTTTAACTAAATTCAAACCATGGGGTTTCCAGAATACTTAACAAGAGATATGGAGTATGGAAAGAGCTATTGAGTGAGCTATGAAGTGAGATAGGGAGTATGGAGAGAGCTATTGAGTGAGATATGGAGTGAGATATGGAGTATGGATAGAGCTATTGAATGAGATAGAAAACTAAGAAGCTAATATATTCCATAAGAGCCTACTAATGCATATACTATGGAAAGAACTGTAAAAACACTTCTGTAGCTAGAAATTCAAAACCAGATTTTACGAGTATTAATTAAAGAAATTGCATCTATGACACCCACTACTGCAAGAGGATATACAGTTATACACCATAACTTACCAATCTTACTGATTATCAATCTTACTGACATCGCCACTGGCTCTAGACAGTGGCGATGTCGGTAAAAAATTCGACCGCAGAACAGTATGTGCAGGGTTCAAATCCTGGGCTCGCCCGTCACTGACATCGCTTTCAAGTGAGGAAACTGACGACAACATTAGCTTTTGCAGCTTTAAAAATAAACGGTATATAAAATTGGTACGCCTAATTTGGATTCTGGACCCGCTATTCAACAGAACACTTTAGATATCTAGATTTAGGAGTAAAATACATACTGGTACAGTAGTTAGGAGCTCCTGCAGTGACTATCGGCAGTTGATCTCCATAAGCCACGTGATCAGAGTGGCTGAGCCGTGCGGTTGTGAGTGTATGGTTGCGAGAACTGCAGTGACTTCTGCAGAAGATGATGAAGAGGATGCACGCAAATATGACAGCGGCACACACCGCTACCGCCAAGCCTACGAGCGTACCCAGAGAACGATTACTGGGGCTAGCCATAGTCGCATCTGTATAGGATTAAGTAAAATAAATAATAATAATAATAATATCCCTAATACATTGCGCTACTTTAGTTATAAATTAGAAATATATGCAATACACATTATTGCCAACTAGAAATATCTAAATATCAGTATATAAAATTCTTTTAGTATAATAACAAAAATTCTATAAATGTTTACTTACCCTTCTTTTGTTCAGATGTATTTGTACACATCTCGTCAGATTTATCAAAGCAGTTGTCCACACCATCACACACGAGATCTTCGTCTATACAGCGGCGTGAATTAGCACAACTAAACAGTCCCTTGCAGTTGTTGTTGACCCCTATAAAACAATAATTACAATAGTAATAATAATAAAGGTTTAACGTCCATTTCCTCATCCAAGGATGATGTCAGGGACGTAACAATGAGTTTTTTCATTCAATTGCATAATGCTTATAAAATGTTTACATAAAGCAAGAATGTGGATAATGTCGGGAACATCTACGGAAATAAGTTTCTTGAAATGGCTGTGAAAGAAAACGTTATGTAGAGCTGAGTCGGTGGTTTGTTGCATGTAAAAAAAGCTAATGTTAACGTCAGTTTCCTCACTCGAAAGCGATGTCAGCGACCGGCGAGCCCAGAATTTGAACCCAGCACACACAGATCCGCGGTCGAATATCTTTCCGACATCGCAGTGGCGATATCGCGATGCTCATGTGGTGCATTTTCATACAGTTGTCTTAAAAATAAACAACCATTCAGCAGTTCAAGAGTGAAATGCAGCAATATTTGGATCGAGCCAGGAGATTTCTCAGCTAAATTCCTCACCAAGTGATCATCAGAAGGCCAGGAATCAAGTACAATGCTCGCCCAGTCGTAAACTGGTCTTAGATGGAGAAACAGACGGTAAATTGTCTTTCCCTTTAGCTTTTAATATGATGATGTGAGACGAGAGCGTATTGCACAGTAAGCGGATGAGCCAGTAGAACATTGTTTGCTCATCTATTCGGTGATTCATTTGCGCTCAACTTAAATTACAGCTCAGTACTGTAGCATTTCAACCTAGAAACACTTAAGTTCTAGCATACACTAGTCATTCCTAGAATCAAATCAGACAAGTCATTTAATGTGCTATATGAGGACGGTACAAAGGAGATAAAAGGCTATGTAATGTAACTTATCACAGAAAATTTCAGTCAAAAATGCATTATGCTACTAAATATAACTCTTTGTTTAATTCCCTTTTTAAATTGCACTGCCATTTGGCAGATCCAAGGTACATATCCTTACTCTCATTATGCACTCGTGCTTCATAAATAGTACGCTACAGATTAATGAGTTAATCCTTCACAAAAGTCGGGGTAAAAAGATTAGTTTTCTCAGGGAATGCCGCCCCTGCCCAGCAAATGTTAGCTGAAGCTGAGCAAGGCATAGGGGGCCCACATAAGCAGAATCCTCCAAGAATAATGGTATATCAAAAAGAATGTTATAGATGAATTAAAAATTCACTCGTACATGGACATAAGAGGAAAGCTGACGATAGAGATGAGTGGAGACGTTATATACCATTGAAATGCTAGTAGGCAGTGCACTAAGCGAGAGAGAGAGAGATAGAGATCTATAACTTAATATATATCAATCAGTAAATTACTATAAAGCCATGACATTTAACTAAACGCGTAGTTCTAAATACTTTGAACAGAATAATAGTTCTACCTGTTTCAAAGGCAGTGACAACCACTTCAAACTTATAGCCCACGTTGGTTGATTTAGTAAGTCTCAGTGTTAGAAGTCTACCAGTTGTAGTCAGTACAGAATTATGTTTGACTGATGACAAATGTTTAGCTAAGTGATCCTTCCCAATCTTAGAGTGACCAGAGTTCTTACAATCCAACGTCCACTGGGTAAAATTAAAATTATGTATAACAACATATAAAATTAAGTATAGAAAATTATATAATACTACTAAACACAATTAATAAATATTCATAAACACTTGACTGCAGTGAAGCACACTGCATCAGAATGGATTAAAGCAATTGATGTTAACAGGTGAAAAAGCACGAGCTGCAGAAGTAATGAAAAATAAAGGTTCAGTCGATTTCTAAAGAAGAAAGAGTAAATACTAATGTTGCTAGAAGCAACATTAGTATTTACGACTGATTAATTTATTGATTGATGGAGTGCCCTATGGAGTGAGATATGAAGTGAGCTATGAAGTGAGCTATGGAGTGAGATATGCAATGAGCTTTGAAGTGAGATATGCAGTGAGATATGAAGTGAGATATGAAGTGAGATATGAAGTGAGATATGCAGTGAGATATGAAGTGAGCTTTGAAGTGAGCTATGAAGTGAGCTATGAAGTGAGCTTTGAAGTGAGATATGAAATGAGCTATAAGTGAGATATGAAGTGAGATATGAAGTGAGATATGAAGTGAGATATGAAGTGAGCTATGAAGTGAGATATGAAATGAGCTATGAAGTGAGATATGAAGTGAACTATGAAGTGAGATATGAAGTGAGCTATGCAGTGAGATATGAAGTGAGCTTTGAAGTGAGCTATGGAGAGAGCTATGCAGTGAGATAATAAGTGAGCTATGAAGTGAGATATGAAGTGAGCTATAGAGTGAGATATGAAATGAGCTATGGAGGGAGCTATGCAGTGAGATAAGTGAGATAAGTGAGCTATGAAGTGAGCTGTGAAGTGACATATGAAATGAGCTATGGAGTGAGCTATGAAGTGAGCTATGCAGTGAGCTATGCAGTGAGATATGAAGTGAGCTATGAAGTGAGCTATGTAGTATGGAGAGAGCTATGAGTGAGTTACAGAGTGAGATATGGAGTGAGCTATGAGTGAGATATGGAGTGAGATATGGAGTATGGAAAGAGCTATTGTGTGAGATATGAAGTGAGATAGGGAGTATGGACAGAGCTATTGAGTGAGATATGGAGTGAGATATGGAGTATGAAAAGAGCTATTGAGTGAGATATGGAGTGAGATATGGAGTATGGAGAGAGCTATTGAGTGAGATATGGAGTGAGATATGGAGTATGGAAAGAGCTATTGAGTGAGATATGGAGTGAGATAGGGAGTATGGAGAGAGCTATTGAGTGAGATATGGAGTGAGATATGGAGTATGGATAGAGCTATTGAGTGAGATATGGAGTGAGATATGGAGCATGGAAAGAGCTATTGAGTGAGATATGGAGTGAGATATGGAGTGAGATAGGGAGTATGGAGAGAGCTATTGAGTGAGATATGGAGTGAGATAGGGAGTATGGAGAGAGCTATTGAGTGAGATATGGAGTGAGATAGGGAGTATGGAGAGAGCTATTGAGTGAGATATGGAGTGAGATATGGAGTGAGATATGGAGTATGGAGAGAGCTATTGAGTGAGATATGGAGTGAGATAGGAGTAGTATGGTGAGATGAGCTATTGAGTGAGATATGGAGTGAGATATGGAGTATGGATAGAGCTATTGAGTGAGATATGGAGTGAGATATGGAGCTATATTGAGTGAGATATGGAGTGAGATATGGAGTGAGATAGGGAGTATGGAGAGAGCTATTGAGTGAGATATGGAGTGAGATAGGGAGTATGGAGAGAGCTATTGAGTGAGATATGGAGTGAGATAGGGAGTATGGAGAGAGCTATTGAGTGAGATATGGAGTGAGATATGGAGTGAGATAGGGAGTATGGAGAGAGCTATTGAGTGAGATATGGAGTGAGATATGGAGTGAGATAGGGAGTATGGAGAGAGCTATTGAGTAAGTTCTGTGCTCAACGAGAGATTTTCGTTGAGCACAGAACTTAAGAATGAGACTAACATAACAAATTAATCATTTTAGTTTGTCAATATAAAATAAAAGATTAAAAAATGTATGAGGATTGCTCAAAGAAAAATTAGATTGGCATACCAAATATGAAGAGTTGGACAACAGAAAGAAGCTAATAATTCAGTTTTAAAAGTTATAGTTTGTTATATCTTCCTGATGTATGATAAATGTGCAAAACAAAGAAAATTCATAAGCGAATAACAAAAAAGAGTCAATGAGTGATTTTATAAACTCACCATTTATATAACTTTAAAATATTTCATATTATAACATGCATGGGCATGTATGATATTAGCATGCCAGAGGAATAAAATCATATTGGTGAGTAAACTAGATAAAACAGCTTCAGTTACTAAATGCCACAACCACACATAGCAATATATTTAACCAATTAATGATATACATTAGTATAACTTTTACAAACGTTTATATACTGAGAAAGCAACACATTCTAGTAATGAAACACTGATATTCACAGCAAGACTGTCATAGAGCAGAAGGTCAAAAGTTTGAATCACTTCTGGTCTATGAGAACTATGTTTATTTTTTCGATACACTCAAAATATACAGTGACATACAAAAACAAGGCCGTCAAAGAGGTCACAAGTAACCTATCTAGTTGACCACCCCGCAATTATACAAATTGAAAAATAACTAGGGAAACGAAATAAACCTGAAGTACAAGTAAAATAAATTCTAGTTACTAAAGTTTGAAATAATAACAACAGGAATTTAAAAAGAGAATATTGACAGTGTTCCCCAGTGTATACAAAGTCAAAACTATTGCCTTAGATATACTAAGCTCAATCATATTTCTTAAACATATAAATAAAAATATTAACACACAGAAAGTAGAAAAAATTTGAGATTGGGATTTTGTGTTTGACTCAAAAAAGGAAAACTTACATCGGCCGGTTTTTGCATGTAATCCGAACCAAAGTACATCTTCAGCGATACATTACAGTTTTCCACCCAAGCTTGTTTCACGTTTATCATAAAACGTTTAGACGTTGAAGCAGAATCGTCAGTATAGAGCTTTAGAAAGCAGTCTGAGTCTTTGTAGACGTTATTATGAGAACTGTGAATCACAAGTCCATCCACTTCTCGCCTTGTTCTTCCACATTCTTTTCCTGGCATGTCATCTGTGCATGTCATAGTATTTAACATCATAACTGACACAACACTGAATTTAGATGCTTGAAATTTATGATGAGACGTGATATATTATTACATAGTCCTATAATTGCACAGGCGAAGGAGTCTTTCGGAAAAAGAAAAGTACTGCTAACAAAAGGCGTGGGGAAAAACACAAAAGATGAAGACTGTGAAAACATTGGAGTTTTCGACACTTTTGTATGGATGTGAAATGTGGACATTAAAGAAAGAAGATATCAGGAAACAAGAGGCATTGAAAATGTAGTTATGGAGAAGGATGGAAAATATTAGTTGGACGGACAAAATTACAAGTGAAGAAGTTCTTGAAAGAGTCGGTACAGATAATAAATGTAACACTTAATAAATGTGATAAGAAATAGAAAGAAAAGCTGGATGGGACATGTTATAGGGGGGGGGTGCTTTGCTAAACAATGTAAGAGAAGAAAGAATGCAAGGGAAAAGAGTAAGAGTAAGACCGAGACACGGGAAGTTGGATGTCTCTGAAAACAATTTGATAACAAATTCATATATAGAGATGAAAAGGAAGGCTGAGGGTAGAATTGGTTGGAAGAGTTATAGGCCGTGGACCTGCAGTTAGGCAGTGCACTAGAAGAAGAATCCTATTACATGGCAAAGAGTTTCCAAGCAAATGTACAACATTTTATTTCAGTGTAAAGCTTAACAAATGATACAAACTATCTAAGAGAAATATTAAATTTTCGCATAATTTTACACAACAGTTACAATAACTTAAAATAGTAGAAAAATTTAATGCTAAACAATATTAGTTTAAATTATTGCTTGAATAACACACAAATCACATGTAAAGAAAATTATTCAAAGTATAACTAATTAATTAAAATCTAAAAAGTACTTTAAGAAGTATTTGTTAAGTATTACAAATAAGTACTGCAATTTAATTTCAGAGAACTGAATCAATTTAATCCATATGAGAATTATATTTTAGGTTAAATTAAAATTTACGCTTACAGCAAATACATTTCCAAATTCTTCACTTGAATTTAGTAAAGATTTGAAAAATATCTCAAAATCTTTAATAATACCAAATCATAAAATCAGAATCCTGACAGTAATGTTAATATTGTTTAAAGCATACTTACAGGTGACTGTTTTCTTGGAGGCAGCCACGTTGCAGGTTAGCAGAAAACAAAGCAGCCCCACACGAAACTGCTCTGTTGTCATTGTCATTCTGATCTAAACTACAATTCTACTAGATTATCAGAGCCTATAACAACTGTATAAACACAGAGCAATAATTCAATAATAATAAGCAATAATTTATAGCCTTGTAGCACTCCTTGACTAGCTAATCCAGCAGATGGGTCAAAAGAAGCAGTGACATATAAAATTTGGATCAAATTTACAGACAATACAACCGCCCAAACAGGTTTAACTATTTGAAACCATCAATTTCACAATGGGTTATTAGACAAGGTATATAATCACTTCAATATAACAAGGTTATTAAATAACTATGTAAATGGGACTAATAAAAATTTGTCAGTATCAGTTTGTAGTGCATCAGTTGCAGCAAAATCATTGATAGGTATATCCATTGCAAAAGGGCTATAAAGGAAAGGTAGCACTTTTTAAAAATAATAAAGCTAAAGACTATTCTAGACTTATGCTCACGTTTAATCAACTCAACTTAAATCATAGATCATTTACATTCAGTATGAGAGTTAAAATATGAATCAGAAATTTTGCCATTTCCTAACTACTGTGCTGTAGTTATTAATTTTAAGTTTAACTGCCAAAATTATATCGCTCAGCCAATGATAGCTATAACCTTCAGGTTGATTGACCTATCAGCTTCCTTCCTAAACAAAACTTGAATTTTACTTCTTAAACTGACGTTTAAATATTTCACACGTTAAACGTTCGAAAAGGGAGGCGCAAGTATTAATCTGCAAATTAAGCTTCTAGTATTACCAAATTGTGACTATTCTGTTGTTTAAACCACTGTTGAGGTTTAAACTGAGAAATATCTATTAATTAAATTAATCATATACGGCCATTAGAAATTGTGACAGAGAGATAATCACAAGGTTAAAAAACGGTAATTTTAAAAACTTAAGCGGTTAGCAATGAAGTAGGCAACATTGAACATGGAAGTAGAACTTGGGCTAGGGCACGATAAGAAGCTTAAAGTTAGAATATGGTTAGAGAAGTATCCTGATATGATGATTAATGAACAAGTAATCATGTTTTAATAATTGAAAAAAACTTAGATTGTCAAAATAGCTCAATCGGTATAGCGTCAGCTAACGTCACGAAGTTTATTTTTTCGCCTGTAGCTGAGGGATCCATTCCAGATCGAGCAGAGCAAAGATTAGCAATTAACATTTATAATATTATTATTATTGATTCTACTACTACTGAGACTGCGCTACGTCCTATTTGGACCCTGCAATAGGTTTCAAGGTTAATTGACTCCACTTCGCTCTATCCTCAGCCAGATCATAGATGCTCTCATCTAATATGTTCAAATTCTAATTTATATCTTTGAGATCTTTATTTACTAATTTGATCCATGTTTGTTTATTTTGACCACCTCTTTGTTTTGTCTGAGATTTTTATTCTCATTTAAAGCAATTTTTACAGGCGCATTGTTCGGTAACCTAAGTAAGTGACCTATCCATTATAGTCTTCGTGTTTTAATTGCAAGACTCCTTTTTTTCATTTGTTCTGATGTATAAGTTGCTTATAATGTGAGGGTAATATATTTTAAGTATTTTTCTTAATAGACTTCTACGAAATATGTCAATTTCATGTTCCTGTTTTGAAGTTAATGTCCATAGCTCACTATTATATAAGTAAACTGGCGTAATATATAAGCATTGAATATATTTATTCTTGTTTTCATTGTTATTTTGCTATTTGTTAGTTTCATCTTGTATTTATTAAAAATAGCCATACACAATTGCTTTCTATGGATCATGTCTCTTTCAGTATCCAAGTAAGAACCTAAATATTTGCATTATTGATTATACATTGTGTTATTGTTATTGATTTTTTATTCACTTCCGTCCCTCCAGAAAATCAAATCAATCAGTGTTACCATTGCCATTTCATATTTTCTCTGTGATTTTCCTAATTTTTTTCTCTGATAAGTAGACCTCCAAATGGGAATTTAATTTATAGGCTCAAGGTTTAGGATCAACGAGTCCTAAACCTGAGCCCGCTGGTCTTGCTGGCATTTCATGAAGGATCATTTAAAATGTCGTGACATACATAAAGGTCAATTTAGTTAAACATTGAACAATGTAATTTAAATTTCTTATATTTTTACATTTTGGGGAGGGGATTTAGTGCACTCAGTTAAGCTTAGCGTCAATTGAACGAAGTAAAGCCACATTGCACGCGGTTTGCAAACTGTTGGCAACCACTTTGGAAGACCGAGTGCTGACTGCTTTGAATGAAGAAAATCTCGAGGGTGTTGGAAGATTATTCATAAATCCGCGCCGGCTGCTATAGATTCGCCATAAAAAGGCAATGATTACTAATAACCATGGACAGGAATAGAGGAAATAACGAAACTACAAAAACAGCAGCTAAGAAAGGAAACTATGTAACACATGCGTTATGTCAAGTGTGTAACTATACGTAGGCCTAATAAAATTTAACAAATTAAAAAAAAATGCAAATTTGGACCAGTACGTCACCCTGGAACGACCAGCAGTCCAGCCTTACCGACCAGTCCAGCCTAAAGGATCAAGTTGAATAAAATGACAATAGTTTGATCTATTGAAATTAGTTGAAAGATCGAATGGCATACATCTTTAGTTAATCCGTTTTGAAAACTGGAAAAAGTTGAGCAATTATCATTAAATCTTAGAGTTGAATTTCTCTTCTATAACAGATTACACAGAATGAGTTCAGATGCACTCGTGCTGCATCTCCGATCGAGGAACGGTTGAATTGTCGAATAAAAAGAGCCAGTAAATAATGAGCAGCATCAGCAGAATTGATTATAGAATAATAATTGCAACACAGCAGCTGTAGGCCTAAGTGTTTTTGTACATATATATGACTGGTAGGTGGTCAACTAGATAAGTCGTTGCTTTATTCTCTTGGCCTATCCAGTAGTCCCTATACATGTATTTATGTTATTATACGTATTGAGTAGTATTGGATATAAATACATATTCTCTCTCTCTCTCTCTCTCTCCCTCTCTTTCTCTCTCTCTCTATCTCTATCTAACTATTTATCTCTCGACCTGTTTCTATCTCTCATTCCCTACTTCTCTCTCGCTCTCTCTCTCACTCCCTAATCTCTCTCTTTCTCTCTCTCTCTCTCTCTCTCTCTCTCTCTCTCTCTCTCTCTCTCTCTACAGCCGTTGTTTTTCGACGAATCAGAAGAGAAAACGACTAGCCCGAGAATTGCCAGTAGAATAAATCGCTTGGCTTTGGTCCTGTTCTTTATAAAGTCTTCACCACTAGAATGAGACTGCTGAGTCACTTGTCAATGTTCTTCAAGTACAGTCGGGCTCTTTAAAATAGTGAAACAAGTTTAACGTCGGTTTCAGGATCACAAGAGACATTATCAGCAACGATCCGACTTGAGTAGAAATCCTGCTATCAGACTAAGGCAAGTCTGCAATCCAATTGGCCATCCAATCGGTAATTATTTAACTTTAATTATTGTAAAAATTTAAACTTATAGTCATAATGAAATGTTCACTGATTCGACATGTTTACGTGCATGGGATAACAACAGTATATTGATGACACGTCATGAGGTTAATGTGTTTAATTTACTTGTTAAATGCTTCGTTTTGCTTTACTAAGCTTGGCAAAAAAGATTTCTGAAGAAAATGCTTCTAAATACTTGTAGTGTAATTCTAATACTGTACTAATACGATACTATGAGAGACTATTTGAAGAGATGATAAGTGATATGTTATGCAATGCAAATTGAAGACATGAAATGCAATATATTCTAATACAATAGGCCTACGATACAATGCAATGAACTGAAATGCAATGTAGTGCCGTACAATACAATTCTATAGAGAGTAATGCAACGGAAGCAACGGGTTATCTTGAATCAAATAAGCTATAGGCATATATATATATATATATATATATATATATATATATATATATATATATATATATATATATGCATGTATATATATATACACGTATATATAGCGACATCACCGTGTCGGTAAGATATTCGACCGCGGATCGGTATGTGCGAGGTTCAAATCCTGGGCTCGCCCGTCATTGACATCGCTTTCGAGTGAGGAAATTGACGTTAACAGTGTCTTTTTCATTAGCTTTAGCTTATAAATATATATATTATATATATTTAATTTTATATATATATATACATGTATATATATATATATATATATATAAAAGTTAAATTAAATCACATAAATCTGTTAAAAGAACTATATATGCATATAAAGAGAAAAAGGAAGAATATCTCGTCTATATAGGAAGTATGTAAATATACAGATAATAAGTGTAATGTAGTTATTAAGTGTAGTGTGGTTACTAGTTAATAACTGTAATGTTTATATCTAGTAGTATATAGTTAAATGGCTTCTTCATTGGATGACGTATCACGTGATCGAAGTTCATTATCAACAAGAGCCGCCGCTTTCTCCATATCTGCCATCATCAGCGACGAGCCTAAAAACATCATCAGCGATGAGCCTAAAAACATCATCGGCGGCGAATCGAAAAATACCATCAGTGACGAGCCTAACAATATAAAACACCATAACTCGGATGAGAGCTGTAATGTGTATTGTCTGCCGGAAGAAGAAATTGCTCAACTGAAGCAGGAAGCGTACGACATTAAAAGTGACTCTAGAGAAGTTCAGAGGTTCCATGGAATAGGAAGGACCTCGCTGCTTGTGGAGGATGAAGAGAATATAAATTTAGATGAGAGGAGCAGTCATAAAGGTAAGCAGTAAATCAGTTAGTCAGCATGTCTGTAAGTCGACTTTATATCAGTCATATTAATCAGTCATATTAGCCATATTAATAACAGTAATTTTATATCAGTTATATTATTCAATCAATCGGTCCGCTATCCAGCCACTCAATCAATCAAGCAATCAATCAATCAGCCAATCGATCAATCAATCAATCAGCCAATCGATAATCAATCAATTATTCAACAAATCAGCAGTCAATCGATAAATCCATTAATTATTTAATTAATCAACCAGTTAATAAATATTTAAATAAAAGTTAGCAAATTGTTCTTCATCATTTCTTAACGAACCGTTCAGTGGCTTAAAATGAATATTTCTGATAGTAGATCAGCAGATGACTTTATTTTCTCAATTCTTTGAAATCCTTTCAAGCTACTGCAATTTTGTTTTTAAAATGCTAATTTTTTATATTCTCATGTCTGCATCGACCGTTCAAAGTTAGGAAAATTGAAGTGTATATGTACTATTAACATTAATAAAATTGTCACTTGTCATAAACGACTATTGTATTAACAATATATCCTATT
This sequence comes from Enchytraeus crypticus, assembly GCA_905160935.1. Taxonomy (NCBI): domain Eukaryota; kingdom Metazoa; phylum Annelida; class Clitellata; order Enchytraeida; family Enchytraeidae; genus Enchytraeus; species Enchytraeus crypticus. The sequence goes on from CAJHZI010000572.1 coordinate 100,645, forward strand.
ATCCTTTTATCAAGTTTGCCCAATAATAATTATGTATAACAACTCCAACTCATAAGAATGACCTATTTATAAGAAGAGTTTTCTCTCTCTCTCTCTCTCTCTCTCTGTATGTCTTAGAATTTATATATAAAAATTCATTTGCAGATTCACCATCACCTATTACGGACCAGAATCATCATTCCAAAACCCGTTCACTGGAACGCCCGAAGGACTCATCTCCGGGTGAACCGGATGAAAACGGAGAGAGGGATGACCATGTTGATGATGATAGAGGTTTGCTGGATATGGATGCATGTAACGCAATGGACTATGAATGCAGTACTTGGTCACAAAATGATTCCACGATCAGGAACGATGCAGGAGTTGAATTACCGAAAACAATGGAGTGGAAACCATTACTGAGACCACATATTTCCAATGCCACAGACCTTTCTGAAGAAGGTTTCTCCGTAGGATGTGTTCCAATCCAAACAGCTGGATCGACATTGACGTCATTCGATGCACTTTTGAATAGGGCCTCACACGAACCCAACGCTACTTCTAAATCTGTGTGTAAAGATCTCTGGATATCAAGAAACATCGGTGACCCGGTGCTGGAAAGACACGAGCGCAGTGGAAGTGATCTTGGAATGTCGTCGGTTCAGTGCTTTCTGGAATCGAGAGAATTGTGGAGGAAATTCCATGAACTTGGAACCGAAATGATTATCACCAAGTCTGGCAGGTTTACAGAAAAATCATAATTCATAATTTCGATTAAATGTATTCGAATTTAAGAAACAATTTATATTTTAAAATGCTAAACTTACTGTAATTGCTTGCTTTCAGTCTACGAGTATAAATTGTTTGGACTTGTTTAGTGATCCGCCCTTGAAAATGAAGCAGATAAACAATGAAGTTGACTTGCTTGCTCCAGTGCGTTAGAAGTCGGATGGATTAAATTTGTCACATTAGTACGTTGTGTGTGCAGGGTTGGATTTGTAGAGGAAGGAAGCCGGAGTTTTCCCTGTCACTGGTTCCTGACTTTTCCCTAACTAAGTTGAAAGTAACCTTCCCAAGGTAAAGTTGTTATTTATCCCCTCACATTTCACTTCAATATGCTATCAAATGCTATCAGTTTGATAGCAATAAATAATACTTCTCACTTGAATTTTCTAAATAATAACTACTCTCACTTGAATTGATCTAAACTGCAGAAGGATGTTCCCTACGTTGAGAGTCAGTTTTCGAGGACTTGATCCTTCGGCTAGCTACGCAGTGCTGTTGGATATAGTGGGCGTGGACAATAAGCGCTATCGCTACGCCTACCACCGTTCTGCATGGCTAGTGGCTGGCAAGGCTGACCCGGCTCCGCCCCATCAGCTCTACACTCATCCTGATTCGTTGACTACCGGCGCGCAAATAGCAAAACAAATTCTGTCGTTTGAAAAAGTCAAGCTGACCAATAGCGTTACGGATAACTGTGGTCACGTGAGTAGAAATGGATTTTATTTTAATTTTCAATATTAAGAATTCATATCTATTTTGTTTATATAAAGTACATGTAAATGATGTGGGCTTGAACCCTCAAAATATATTGGACTAATACAATTTATAAATTTGCTAAGACTAATTTGGAGCCATTCCGTGACATAGTCCTACCGATAGGCAAATGTCTGATAGCTCAGTTTGTAGAGAGTCAAGTGATGAAATATAATTTTATATCCCTGTTCCTGTGATTAAGAGTTCGATAATTCTAGGGCGAGAATATCAGATTAAGGTTCTGCACTATTTATTTTTTAATGACAGCATTTTAACAAATATAATATAAGAGAAAAACTCGCTGCTATCCAAAAATTCATTTTCAATAATTTTTATTGATCTATTTTAAAACCTAGTTCTTTTTGCAATATCTTTTTAACATGAAATTTCCTGACCGAGGTTCATGTCATGAATTTCTCCAACAGATGACATTTTTATTTTCTGTATTTTGTAGATCGTTTTGAATTCTATGCATAAATATCAACCCAGGATTCATATTTTGAAGATTTCTCCAGTCTCCTCCCCTCTCACATCTGAATTTCACTCTCATGATCTTAGCAATCGCTACACCTATCCGCACCAACAACAACACCAGCAGCAGCAGCAGCAGCAGCTGGATCTGCTACAGCAGCTGTCAGGTGCAGCTGAGGACAGACTCAAGTCGTTCTGTTTCTCAGAGACATCCTTTACAGCTGTAACCGCCTACCAAAATCAGCTGGTTAGCAAAAACTTTTTATATTAAATTTTTAATACAGATAATCTGAGATAGTGTAAGGGAAGTAGTCCCATAGTTTTTATCTATGGGACTACTATTTATTTATTTTTATTTTGTTTAATCTTAAATAAATGTCAATTTCTAATCGTATAATTTTTACTTTGTCAGAACTTTAGCAGAGTTTAGCAGGATTTTTTCACATGTTTACCAAGAGTTCTTATAATTGAAAACACGGGCTTGGCTATTTGTTACTAGTTAGTTACTAGATTATTTTTTAAGTACCGATATATCAGCTGTCCTTCTAGGTTTAGTAGTTCAAGTAATTTACTGAGATGTTGCTTTCCCGAAAGCCTTAAGTTTTTATATATACCACTAACATCATAGGTTTTTATATATACCACTAACATCATAGGTTTTTATATATACCACTAACATCATGGGTTTTTATATATACCATTAACATCATAGGTTTTTATAGTATGAATCACAAGAAATGGAACGAAAAAGTGTATGTGTCATGAGATGGGATGAATTACTATACGAGGTAATTGAAGGAAGAATGAAAGGAAGAAAGGGCAGAGGAAGCCCGAAGACTTGCGAAGCTCTAATATATTAAGCTATTCGTATGTTAATATGAAGAGAAAAGCAGAGAATGGAAATATATGGAGAAGTTATATGCCATGGACCTGCCGTTAGGCAGTGCACTTGAAGAAGAAGATTGTTAACTTTTGTATATAATTTATAATTTTATTTACTTATTTGATAATAATGCGCAGATAACGAAACTGAAGATCGACAGAAACCCATTTGCTAAAGGCTTTCGCGATACAACTCGTCCCAATGAATGCGACAGGTAGAGCATATATAATAATTATTTGATGATGTCAGATATAGTATATGTTATTTTATTTTATTTTTAAATGTTTATTTCTATTTGTATTTGTCAGTGATTTGGTGTTGATGCTGAAATAAACACATATCTCTCTCATATACACGTATATATGCCTATATTTAATTTTTTAATACAGAAAAGCTGAGATAGTGTAAAGGTAATAGTTAGCTAGTGTTTAATATTGAAGCTAAATATACAGTATAGAGACTGCGTCAAAAAAAACTTGACCCCCTACAGAAAATGTACTTTGATATCTGATATCTCTTTATCATGTAAATTGAAACGATTATTTGTGGTCCAATTCTACACATATGCTGAAATTTTTTAAAAATATATGCACCACAACTCGAGCTGCAGATCTTTTTGCGCCATACCCCTACCATTTATAGAATCTCAAACAGAAAATTTCTATAACTTTGGCATATTTGGCTGGAGCCAGTGGTGAAGTCGGTAAGATATTCGACCGCGGATCAGTAGGTTCGGGTTCAAATCCTGGGCTCGCCCGTCACTGACATCGCTTTCGAGTGAGGAAACTGACGTTAACCTTAGCTATACCAGCTTTAGCTTTATATGATTTCTCTTTAACATGAATATTGAGTCGATTGTTCATGATCCAATTCTACACAAATGCTGAAAAATGTATGGTAATATATGCTCCACAATTCCAGTTACAGATCTTCTTGCGCCATGCCCCTACCTCTTATTGGTTCTCTAAGCAGTTTGCCACTCAAAGTCACGATAAGTTGCGGATACAAACCCTCCATGAGCAAGGTTACGGGGTGAAAAGAATAAAGCAAGTCTATTCGCTGAAAGGATGGTCCTTGTCAAATATTAAGAGTATTTGTCGGAAGATTGCAGATTGAGAGAGCAACTGATAGAAAGGCGGGCAGTGGCTGGCCCAAAAATGCCAAAATACCTGCAAATATTGCTGCTGTTGAGGAAATAATTTGTTCTTAAGAAGGAGAACCTGGAACACGTCGTAATACACGTCAGATATATCAAGTACTAGGGGTTTCTGCCGCATCAGTTCGCAGGATTGCTACTACCAACACAATGACTCAATGAAGGGCTCCATAAGGGTTCAGAAGTATTCAGTGACAAACTGCTCAGAGAACTAATAAGAGATAGGGGCATGGCGCAAAAGGATCTGTAACGCGAATTGTGGTTCATATATTTCCATGATTGTTTCAGTATATGTGTAGAATTGGACCGTGTATTATCGCTAAAATTTATGTGATCAAGAGACATCACGTACCAAAGTTATAGAAAATTTTCTGTTGGGGGTCAAGTTGTTTTGACACAGTCTGTACAGTATGTACATGTATTACAGTATACACGATACATATACTTGTTATGTGTTTCTTTGCTCTGAAATGTATTCTTCTGTTCGATTCAGGAAACACAAATTGAATAAACTGAAAATCGCACGTCCTTGAAAAAAGGAAAACTGTCCTAGAAGTAGGCAGAGAGCGAGAGAGAGAGAGAGGGAGCGAGAGTAAGAAAGAGAGCAGGTCTAAGGTGCATATTTCTTTACCCAGTCTGGAATTTATAAACAGACTGCTGTAACGCTTATGAAAGAGTAAGGTCAACCAGTTAATTCACAAAAATATTCCTTATCTTCCTTAATGTAACACATAGCTTAGGAGTATTGTCTTCTGAGGGAATATCTGTATGCCTTCCTTATTCCTTTTTAGTCGCCTCTTTTGATGCGAGCAGTTTACGGTTGGTCATCGGCTTTGGTGGGCTGGTCACAGCACGGGAATTCATACATACAGATTTAGCATTCAAATTCACTTTGAAACATTTTCCAAATTTTACTGTAGCAGCTCTTTTCCTTTTTAACTGTAAAAGACCCACCGATATAATAATATTATAAAACATTAATTTGATTAAAATCTTCTACGTGTATTTATTCATGTTGATCATCTATATCTAAATTTGCTGAAATTCATAGCATTTATTTGTATTTCCTTTTGTAAAAATATTCGCATTTATTCTATTTAGCTTATAACAATATTTGTATTTACTTCTATTTATAACACTCATTTTATGTTTTATAAAATTAGAGATACGTCGTCGTTGACGGAGCCTTCAAGCTCACCCTCGAGTTTCAGCCAGTCCAGCCCATTCCAGCTATCTCCAAAGCCTCCAACTTACCAGCCGTTCCCTGAACCCCTGCATCCCGCCCTGGAAAGACTCTCGAATGCCAGACTGAGACGTTCCTTCGAAACCTCTATAAGAGATGTTTTTAATAATAACGCAAGTTTGATGTGCTTCCAGCATCACAACTCATTCCTACCTCTAAAGCCATTCTTTTTCCCTCTCACACTACCCCACAGTAAATTTTCATGCTGTTCTGATGAGATTTTGACTGACAATCTGGATGATAATGTAAGTGGAAAGGTCTTTAGGGTCCACCAGGAAGGAGTCAAACAGCAACGATCGGCGTTTTCCTGTAAGAGGCACTTCATGGCAACTGTTGATGATGGTTTGGGTTCTAGAGAAACTTCTTCCTTGATCGCTCCTTCTAGCAAGACAATCTGCCGAGAAGTGAAGACTACGCCTCTTAATGGTCACGTGGTCTCTTCTGATGTTTCCATTGGTCAGCCGTACATGAATAGTCTGCAACTGTTGACAATGTATCAGAGTATGCTCAGAAACTCTGCAGAACGTTTAATTTAACTCATTTTTATTTGCGTTGTAAGGAAATATTTGGAAACTTCATTTTATATATATATTTACAATCACTGGTACGTTAGGCTTAGACTTTTGTTATGATTGCATAACTTCTAGAAACATTAAAAATTCATCTGAAGTATGTCTGCTGTAATTTTTATAAAAGTAAATTTTGGTGTTATTAACTTATTAGGAGAATAATAATCGCTCTTTAACAATTAATCATCTTAACTTCAACTCTGCACTTTAATAATAAATTCCATATAAATGTTAACACATTTTAAGTTAGTAAATTTAAGACAATAAGACTATTGGTTGCAGGTTTGAAATAAAGATGAATTAACTCTGGCACACTTTTTAATGACACACCTTTTGATGCACTTAATGAAGCACTCACAACGCTCTTATTTACGCACTTAGTCTAAGAAAGCAGTCGTTAAACTTAACTTTATAATATCTTTATGAAATACAATGTGTTCAATTTTTCTAAATTGTGGTATGATTCAAAGAGTGAAATGAAAAAGAAGCATATGGAACGAACTCGATGAGAGAAAATCATCATATATTTATCTACGATTCAGAAAGCTTCCCACCATCATTCAAATCTCTCCATCCCTCCGGTATTAACTACTTATTTTATAAGTCATTTATCATCTCACAACATAAGTATTTCTGACGCAGTATTCTAGTCACTCAATGCGACAAATACGCATGCCTGAATCCTTATAAGAAACGAGAAATCCAACAAGGTTATCTACCATAATTCAAGGTGTTATGCCTATTGGCAGATCCAGGGTAGTCCTACATATTCCTCAAAGTCTGCTGTCATGTCACTTCTCTGATCAAGAAGTCGATCATACCTCAAAGACTTTACTAAACTTTACTATGGCGCATATCTTAGGAAAATATGGCTTTTGATGTGTTTACCATTGTCTTCTTTAGTTGTTGTTGATATTCCTCTTACGACAAGCGCAGCTCTCGGTTGGTCTATTCTCAATTAGCCCGAACCTTCTATAGGTTAAGCTCGAACTGCACGAGTATTACAACTGCAGCATTACACACTATCACCGTCTTTCAAAGGTAAACTGTCCTTCTAGTTACCCTATCAACAAGAATCAATCAATCAGCTTAAACATTAAGAGAGCAAAATTATCGTAGATATGGTTATCTATCCGCTTTCGTTGCACTCATTTTTGTAAGTAGAATTTGACAGCATTCCGCGATTTTCTTCAATATGTTAAGCGTCAATATAACAAAATAAACTAACAGCAAGTGTGTGTCTAATACACTTCAACTAGCACTAAGATGTGTGTCTTAAAAACTTACTAAGCAGACGCTGAGAAATTCTCAACGGAATAAGATTAGACTTCAACATTTTTCAAAGTAAAACAACCCAACAAAGCGCTGCTCTGAACAAAACGTCGCAGTAAAATAGACTGAAGAATCTATTTGCAAAAGTGGCTAAAGGTCACAACCAGTATAAATGTAGACCTGCTATGAATATAAGTCATTGGCATTTCCGCTATCTGTTGGATACTGAGTATGAAACTGTATGTGTGACGTTCAAGTAATGGACTCTACAATCGTTGATAACAATTTCACGAAATATCAGTAGGCCTAACGTTAACACTTTCTATTAATGAGATATCATTTTGCCTTCTAATAATGAGACATTAGTGGAGTTTCAGTTTTAATTTCGTTATCTGTGATTAACTTTTCTCATAGAGACAGTAAAGAGAAGTATGAGCAGCATATAGCCCATACTGCTCATACAGCTATGGGCTGTATAGCTCATGAAATACAACTCTTCAAGTGTATAACATTCCACTTAAGTGACCTGGACTCGGGAATAGAATAGAGAGGGTCACACACGGGTCACCAAGGCTTTGTTCGTTGATTATGGAGATACTCGGAAGTCGTTGATTCTTAAATCCGTCCATTTGTCCACTAATCGAATTGACACAGCCGGTCCAGCAGTAGGTGTGGTCAGCCAGCCATCAATCATTACTCAATCAAGCTCTGATTAGCACTGAGCCGCTAGTCCCGCCCACAGTTCTACATCAGAGGAAAGCAGAAAGTGGCTGAACAAATATTGATGAAAATGTTATCTGTTCGTTTGTATTTTATGTATCCAATTATGGATTTAGTTGATAGTACACATGCCTTATAAGAAAGAGACTACTACATATTCGAAATGCGGATGGTCTATGAGAGTGATTTTTTAAAATAAAACAGACTTTACACGCCGCGTTGCATTGGTTATTAATAGTATGTAAAGTAGAATTCTCCAAAATCGATGTGGCATTTTGAAAGTAACGAAGATTTCATGCATATCCAATAGGATTTTAAAATATTATGACTTCAAATTTATGCAATTTGAGGGGAGTAATTAAGGATGTAAGCCTTAGCCTACACCACTGAAATTACCATACGATGTGCAATTAAACTTTCATTATTAAAATTTTAGCTTTTCTTCAATATTCTGGATTTTATTAAAGAAATCTACGAAAAAGTAAATCGTACCTGTAATTAAGATTAAAATGTTAAGATAAGCCGCAAAATATACGCGTACAAGTCTGGCTCAGCTCCTAATTCACATTCGTTCAAATGATTTATGATCTGTAAGAGTTTTGATGGATTTACTACATGCAGTGCCACGCACAGGATTGGGTGCTCTTTGACTTTACAGTCAAATGGCTTCGGCTTTGGCTTAGCCTTGAATGATGTGGCTTTGGCTTTGAGTGTAAAGGCTTTGGCTTTAGCTTTGCTGCGTCAAGCTTTGGCTTTGGCTTTGGCTGTTACTTTGGCGTCCCCGACTACGGCTTTCAAATTTTCAAAGCTATGACCCTTTTTAGTAACTGAAAATTTTGCAATAAAATTAAAGAAATTTCATGACGTTCAGAACTTAATTGTTCATTGTGAAGGAAGAAATTAAAAATAGGAGATTGTATTGAGATATTTTATGTCTCGTATTAAACTCATTTAACATCATAATCAATTGAATTAGTCATGAGAAGCTTCACTGATAAACTCCACTGATAAACTCCACTGATAAGTTCCACTGATAAGTTACACTGATAAGTTCCACTGATAAACTCCACTGATAAATTCCACTGATAGTTCCACTGATTAACTCCACTGATAAGTTCCACTGATAAGTTCCACTAATGAGTTTCACTGATAAGTTCCACTGATAAGTTTCATTGATAAGTTCTACTGATAAATTCCACTGTTGAATGCAATATTCAGTTCATCTATCTCACTACCCCCAGCACATGTAGGCGTTACCTTCGTCCTGCACAAACCTCTGAAGTGGAGCAACGATGGATTAACTGGAGATCGTCGAAGTGTCCGATGTAACAGTGGATACGGAATTCAATTATCGAATTCCGTGAGAATGTATCCTGCGCTCAGCTCCAGGTTCCAGGGAAGAACTCTCGGCGATTAGGAAGCGGAAATGGTTTCGCGCCTATATGTGGATTGATGGACTTTTCGTTTAGTTTCATTTGTTGGGATCATCACTAGAGTGGCAGACCTGGTGACATTTAAATTCAGAATCGGGTATATCAACCGTACGATCCCCAAACTTAATTTACACTATTTATACATTTATTTTGTTTATTTATTTTTCAAACCACAACTCAATAGCACAATAATCATAAACAATACACATGTGCCTAACAGTTGCTATGAGATAGCGAATAACCATGTACATGTAATAATTACAGTTGACCATAGTTTTAGATTGGTTTGTGATTTCCTGATGATCCTTACGGCCACATAGCAGACCACCGGCTTACTGTCACCAGTAGTCAGTGTTAATAGAAACGAGTTAGCAATTATTACTTATTAATGCTACATAGAACATCTTTGAAATATTCATATTTTCATGTATTTTGGCTAAAACCTATGGAATGAACAGGTAAAATACTGCCACTGTAATGCTGAAACATGTGACACGATTCTCGATGAATTGGATTTAATATAGTGAACAAAAGAGTGTGTTCGGCTTAAAGAATTGAAATTGCGCTGCAAGTTTAACTTAATAACGGATTTTCCACATGACACTCCATGAAATTACCTATAGTAATGATTAACACTGGCAGAGTTTATCTCCTTCCTTTAAAATGGTCAACGACATCTATGTTTCGCAAATCTGCCATCTTTCAAGGAAAATAAAAAGGGTGATGATAATTCGATAAATAACAAATTTATTGTCATCATCATCATCATCTTCATCATCATCATCATCATCATCATCATCTTCCCTTGAATTTCAGTGTAACTAAGGTCGGATTGGAATTTTTTTAAGCAATTTCTTGAGCCTAGGCGCTCACCAACCGAACGCCATTCTGACGTAGGTTTGCATCTTAGTGCTTTATCGTCTTTACGACCTATGCAGTCTACGGTTGGTCTGTTCATCAGAAACTCGGACATGACATGTCTAACACAACACGATAAATAATAAAGTATTTTTTTTAAATTACTACAACATCTCTGCTCCTACCATGCTTACACTATGGTACTTTAAATTAGAAGTTTTACAGATCACGATTTATATTTTATTTAGTTTTGACATTTTACTTAGTTTTTATAATAATTATATTTTTATTTATTTTTAATGTAGGTTTTTAAGGAATCAAAAGTTTTATGAAAATACACTTTTTATCTTAAAAAATTGCACCTAAGTACATATACCTCTCCTCTACAAATAACCGCAGAATTCTTTCCCAAGCTGAATGCCCTGAGGGTCGAGCGTATATTGCAGGATTTGTTAGCAGTGAAATGATTTGATAGCTCCACTGATACAGCACATTAACAGATTCTCGTGTTAGTATGGAATGAAGTCGCCTGCGGCACATCTTATTGTGGGATTTAGAGATAATCCATATGACAGGCGCAATAGTGAATCTCAATGATGGATATTGTGAAGTGTGACACGCAGAAATGTGTATGAAATCCAGACCAATTTTTAAAAAATTCGAGGCACTAGAATACATTTAAGCTCAACTTGGTCACTGTTTGACTGAAAAATGTATAAATATAGTTTAGAACAAACAACGACGATTGTCGTTGTTTAGAGTCGACTTAAGTAGATATGGCATGTTACTATTAACTTCATGTTAGTATTACAAAGGATTTAGGGTTCTTCATTAGTCTGTTATCGCTTCTTGATCAAAAGTGTAAAACAACAGAATCAGTGTAGACAACAGCAACAACAATACGATTAAAGTGCTACTGTCGTCCGTCACAACATCGGACACATTTTACTTCATTGCGTAATATAGAACCTCTAATATGTAGGCTTAAAAGTAAGAACCGGCGGCTTATGGGTATGTTGTTCAAAAGCGGATCAAGAGGTTACAAACTTACAAACTTTAAATTGATTGACAGCGCGCTTTACAGAGTTGATGGGCACAGATTAATTTTTTACACGAAATAATTGCCAATATGAGAAAACTTGTCATTGAGAAAGAAGGAAATGAGTCTGAAAACAAGCATCTGTGCTTCTTGACCCAGTGCGCCGTTATGTTATGTTTTGCTAATTGATATCGTGCATAAGAAGGACAATTAAATATACTATTTTTAGTCAGCAATAATGTTCGGGATACTCACATACCAGGCATGATGCCAAGGCTTGTGCTCCATGGCTTCTTGGATGACAGTGCCAGTCTAATTGCTCATTTCTGTTTAACTTAACTCTAAGTTGATACAGAAATCATTCTCAATCTAAGACGCAAATACTACTATCTAAGACGCAAATACTACGCAGATAAGCCAATATATAATGCTCGATATTGTCATGAGTCCTGATAGCGAGCCACAGCTATACAACAGGCATATATTATAAAGAATTTTAGGATGGGTTTCAGGCTCTACTACTGAAGGATTGATAGGATTCAGGCTCTGCTAATGAAGGCTTGATAAGTTTCAGTCTCAACTACTGAAGTTATGATAGGTTTCAGTCTCTACTACTGAAGGCTTGATAAGTTTCAGTCTCTACAACCGAAGTCTTGATAGCTAGGTTTCAGTCTCTACTACTGAAGGCTTGATAGGTTTCAGTCTCTACTACTGAAGGCTTGATAAGTTTCAGTCTCTACTACTGAAGTCTTGATAGGTTTCAATCTCTACTACTGAAGGCTTGATAGGTTTCAGTCTCTACTGCTGAAGGCTTGATAGGTTTCAGTCCCTACTACTGAAGGCTTGATAGGTTTCAGTCTCTACTGCTGAAGGCTTGATAGGTTTCAGTCCCTACTACTGAAGGCTATCTACACACTCTCCTGCCTCCAGCTGATCATTGAATTAGTTCTTCAGCTCAATTCTCATATCCGCAATTTACAAAAAACAGGTTTTCCGAAATGATGTCGAATGCTTTCCCGGGATTTGAGTTCATACAATTCAGACTTAACGTAAAGCACGGAAGGAAATATCAGGAACGTCTCTGAAATTATTGAAATATTTTACCTAGCACAAGAAATAAAGCTTCCTTTTGAAATGTTGGAAGAGAGTGTAACTCTTAATAATTGTTAATCAGTTAATTCTACACAAATGGAATATTCAACATGGAAAATATCGACGAATTGATGCTTTGCATTATAAACAGATATATTGTAAAAATATATAAATATATGCAGTATATAACATCAATATACGGAAAAAGTAATTAATAAGATAACGTATAATTGATGTTGGAATAAAATAGATTTTCTATCAAACATTGGACTCCAATCATGAGATAGAGAAAGAGAGAGAGAGAGAGAGAGAGAGAGAGAGAGAGAGAGAGAGAGTGAGAGAGTGAGAGAAAGAAAACAAAATTAAGCGAAAGCATTAGAGATGAGAAAGAAAACTACAGGACTACGTAATTTCAGAAGGATAGGGAGATCGTCTTCATTGTATAGCCTCAGAGCAACATAAATAGTCGTGGCCATCTTGCGAGTAATGTGTGAGCTCTAACTCGCGAAGTTGGCGCTAACTGAATTAGGCGCAGTGGATAATGGGTGAAGAGAGAAGATCGCTTACAGATTGGGCTTGAATTGATGCTGACATGAAGCTTTTCACTGATTATCACAGCGTCGATGTGAGAACTGGTTGTTACCCTAATACATTCTCAACCAGCCTTTCCACATCTCAATTCTAGAAAGATTTACTTCCGTTGAGAGCAGTAATCAATCAATCAATCATTTAATCAACCTAGCTCTTAGTTGACCAATAAAATCAATA
>CAJHZI010000573.1:0-12500 GCA_905160935.1 Enchytraeus crypticus
TGATTATCTGGATTTTGGAATTTGCACCGTTTTTGGGCCTTCTTTATGCTCGCCGGCTTGATTTTGTCTCAATAGTGCTCGATGTTGTCATTGATGACTGTAGCACTCTAATTGTTGTTATGCTGTTGTTATGCTATTCCATAGGCAGTTATAATGACCTACCTTTTCCTTCTCTATTTTCCAATCAGTTTCAATACGTTGCGACCAGCACGTAAACCTTATTTTCTTTATTATTTTCTTTTCTTGCTCTCTTTATCTTATTACTGGTTTTCTGAATTTTGGAATTTACACCGGTCTTGGATGTTCAAGCCGCCATCTATTTACTCAAGAAGGTTATATGGCCTATCTTTACTCTTGTATTTATATATGTAAAACAAAGTCGTGTTCGTAATGGCTCTTATAACTCAAGAACGGCTGGACAGATTTTAATGATCTCGGACATTTTGGATTCGTCTCCAGCAGCCCCTGCATAATATCCAATAAAATATTTAAAAAATAATGAGCAATGACCAAAGAAATGATATAAATCTAAACACGTCGAAATTATAACATGCTCCCATCTGTCGAGTGACTTACATATTTTGCTTACATCAGCTTACTATTTTAAAATACGATATGTTGACGTCATCTATTCAAAATTCTTACAACGGAAGCATTAATGGTATAGTTGCTAGACTTTAACTCATGTGGTCTTGGTTCGATTCTGACTCGGGTCACCTTTATTTGTTAAAGTTTCATAAATTGTATAAGTTTCTTAGGATTAAAAATTTTTTAAATCTTAATATATCACACAAAGTCGGGGTTGTTTTGTATATTAAAATTAAAAACTCTTTCCGTCAAACCCTCTACCACACACACCGGTTGGGGATAGATAGATAGGTAGATAGATAGATAGATAGATAGATAGATAGATAGATAGATAGATAGATAGATAGATAGATAGATAGATAGATAGATAGATAGATAGATAGATAGATAGATAGATGATAGATAGATAGATAGATTGATAGATTGATAGATAGATAGATAGATATATAGATAGATAGATTGATTGATTGATTGATTGATTGATAGATAGATTAGATAGATAGAAGATAGATAGATAGATAAATAGATAGATAGATAGATAGATAGATAGATAGATAGATAGATAGATAGATAGATAGATAGATAGATAGATAGATAGATAGATAGATAGATAGATAGATAGATAGATTAGATAGATAGATAGATAGATAGATAGATAGATAGATAGATAGATAGATAGATAGATAGATAGATAGATAGATAGATAGATAGATAGATAGATAGATAGATAGATAGATAGATAGATAGATAGATAGATAGATAGATAGATAGAGCGATAGATAGATAGATAGATAGATAGATAGATAGATAGATAGATAGATAGATAGATAGATAGATAGATAGATAGATAGATAGATAGTGAGAAAGAGAGACCTGCACATAGGCCTACACAGCGCTCCTCTCACACTGGTCTCCTAACTACCTCGCTAAATCGACACTCGCTCTGTCGGTGTTACAGGCAAAGCTGCCTCTGAACGTAGTAGTATATAGTAACGCTGCTCCAAGCAATTGGATATTTATTATCTGTAAATACTGGCAAGTGTAAAACGATCCTTGTGTTAGAATAGGTAGTGTAATCCATTGTAGTGGAATCCGTGCGAGTTAGAAGAGCTTTCCATTACAAGAAATTGCTTTAAAAAGTCTTCTAATGAAAATGAGTTTGATTTGACTGTAGGTTACGACAATTTGTATACATTTTGAGAATCGTAGCATATCATGCTGGCGTTATTAAATTTACTTCAGAAAAGATTAAAAATTATAAAATCACATGCACATAATATTTATTATATATATATATATATATATATATAATATATATACATGTATATATAATATATATATATATGCAGTATATATAGGTTTATATTAATATATATATATATATACTGTATATATATATATATATATATATATATATATATATATATTTCATACAAATTTTAGTGTTGTTACTTGTTATGCTTATAAATATTCACATTTTCAGAGTGTTAGTCCCTATAGGCCTATATATGCAACCTATAAATATTTTATCAGAGCTCTTCTTGCTATTGTTATTGTTGTCGTGCCTGATCGTCATGGCTTACATAGTTATGACATGCATTAGTAAAAATATTAATAGGCCTACTTATTCTATAGTAAACTATTTATACTAAGTAATGTTTCACTCTTAGTCATAAAGCACAATTAATATTTATGGTATTAATTGATATTATTAATTCATAAATGGTTTGAATAAATAAAAATATGGACCATAGAGCTATAGTAATCCTTCTTCTTAATATATATGTAGTAAGTATTGTATCACTTCTATAGATTCGATAACAGTTCAACATTAAAGCAATTAAAGCCTGCTGGTTTTCAAAAAATTAATTGGTTATAATACTATATACTACGCGCTATATATTAGCCGCGTTTTGACCGGGTTGCTGAAGAATAGACCAACCGTTTGTTCTGTATGTTTCGTAAAGACTACAAAGCATTGAGATCCAAACCAACGTCAAAAACGCTAATCGGTTAGTGAGCGCCTAGGCTCCAGAAATTTCTGCAACGTTTTCTAAAACGAATAGAAAAGAAAGTCCATTCCGACTCCAGCTTCACTGGTATACACAGTATGAGTATTTAAAGCGTTAGCTCTGTCCGTAAACCAGTCCCAAACTCTAAAGAAAAAACTCAAACGACTAAGCGAAAATTTTGAGTAAAATTATCGTTCACGTTGCAGTTATTGGACATGAAATGTTTTTACCCTGTTTTTCAGAATTTGGATAGGTTGCTCTTTGTAATGATTTATTTAGTGCCTTGGCCACTGTCATATTGAGTTCTTGACAGGTTGCTCATTTGTGAGCTAAACGTATGCAGAGGAATTGTGAATTGAGTCCGTGCACATCTGGTAAAGTTGTTCATCCACACATGTCGTGCTACAAGTATTAATCGACTTGTAGCTAACGAGAAAGTTTTGCGGCTATCGACTCAGCTCAGTTCTACGATCAATATGTGTACAACTTCGTTGAGCTTAGCGTAGGGGCATTAGCAATTGAATGCAATGTACTTAACGTACTAGAGCGATACCAATGTACATATAGTATCTAATCGCATGTCGTCGGTTAAAGTGATGCTTTAATTACATGCACTTACCGTTCAGCCACGTTTCTTGTATTACATATTACTGATATCATTTAGTAATTGTTCTTAAGTGACGGTAAATGTGTGCGTAGATTATAGTCAAATAGTTTAGACAAATAGAGTCGACCTGTCGTATTTAAGTAATTGAAAGAATAAATGGTATAAACGGTAGGCCTAAGCTACAAAGGCTTATGTTAACGTCAGTTTCCTCACTCGAAGGCGATGTCAGTGACGGGAGAGCCCAGGATTTGAACCCCGCACCATCTGATCCGCGGTCAAGTATCTTACCGACTTCGCTACTGGTTCCAGCCAGTATGGGTAAGGCCTATCCTTTTCTAAGAGATGAACTTAATCTGCGGAATGCACTTTATGGAGCGCTGATGAGTAGGATTATGTACCTTGGACCTATTACTTAGCAGAACAGGAATGAGAGAGAAAAAATTAATTATATTCTGATTTAATTTATTGTTAATTATCAGTTTCCGCGTGCGGTACTCCTAACGCAGTATAATCACTTCGATAATGATTTTATGATAATGCCGGTATCATTTGCATCAATTTTAGTAGTACTACTGTAATTTTATCTCTTTAAGCGAAGTTGATAATTAATTTGCACTGGAGTTGGAGTTACGGGTATTTAATTAGCCGACATCAAGTCACGCGGATTTAATCACGAATTTGGAATGAATTATTTTAAATCAAATTATTAATATTGGTTAGAGCCCGTGGCAATGTGGTAAGGTATTCTACCGCGAATCAGTATGTACTGGGTTCAAATCATTGGCTCGTCCGTCACTGACATCGCTTTCGAGTGAGAAAACTGACGTTAACATTAGCTTTTTAGCATTTATAAGAAAATTTACGTCGATTTTCGTAACAAAGATATCGTAATGGACGATTTGCTTTACATTCGAACCTATAATTAGCTGCTTTCTCCCGGTCCAAGCGAGACACCTACCGGTATGATTATGAGTCGTGTTCAAATATTGCGAATAAGAATATTACGCAAGACTGTAATTCTATCCTCAACTTACAGTTGTCTGATTTGCAATATCTACTGACACACGTTTCTTAAGTAGCAGTCAGGAGATATGTCAGTTTTATTTCATGAAGCTTGAATGATGATAGACATGTCTATGTAGCACGAAAACCCTACCGTGGTAACCTTGACGTATGCCTACCAGGCCAAGTGTTTGTCCTAAAAACAATTCCAGCCTGCGGTTAGATGACTGCTTGAAATTTCAGAAGTTTCAGAGCTAGACGTAAGATTGACCTTGCGCCCGTGTCTTAGCTATAAACCAAATATTGTGGAGTAAATTTTGAATCATTGTTTTCAGAGGTAGGGAAGAGACATTGCACTTACTTGTGTTTATTTTCAAATATCAGTATTAGAACAGAAGTGAAAATAATCTCGTGATATCAATTTGTATTTGATTTTTATGGGTTTCATCCCTCCTATCCAATCTCAGTTTCTCTTACATTATTTAAGAACGTATGTCTACATTACAGACGCAACTCGGGTTTGTTTTTTCGCCTGTCAAAGCTTATTACGGACTCAATGTGTAAGTCGAGTAGTGAACCTCCTGCCTATTAATAAACGAGTTGTTGGGTGCCGTGCCCTTCTTTTACAAGTTCCATTCTTCCTGTACTTGTTCTTTCCTAGTACTCGATGAAGAAGAAAGTCTAAGCCTGGGATAACGTCACTTTCTTGTTTCGTTTCAAAAGCATGTCAGTTGTCAAACTGCCAATGACCGGTTGAGCACCTGATTTGATTTGATTTTCATATGGATCATATTCCAGCCTGAGAATAGAGATCCGTATAGAAGTAAAAAAATCGGTGCAATTGTTTCGCTATTGTTGGAACTGTATGGAACGTTATTGTATCAGTTGAAATCTACCTGTCCAGAGTGGAGACAACTGATGAGAAAGGTCATATAATATAAATATATGGATTATAACATTTCCTTACATATAGAAAAACTGAGAAATTGACAAAGAGATCGAAATTGAGGTTTAGAAATTTAATGAAAGATGTTTTGAGCCTCCCGCTGCTCGTCGGTTTTGATTTGGTTCCATAGTGCTCCATGTTGTCATGGATAACAGTAGCACTCTAATCGTATTTTTGTTGTTGTTGAGTCGGGTTGTAACTGATAGCTCACCTCAGAAACAGTTACTGTCACATGTTGAAGAGCCAGATGTGAATTGTTAGGACCTGCTGGCGAGTTTTAAATTCATAGTTAGGGATATTCTTATCCCCCACTTTGAATTTATAGAAATCGTGTGCTGACATGCACCTGTGTGCGCACATTTGTTCGTCTAAGCGCATGTGTGCGTGAGTGTGTGTGTGTGCCTCGGATCTAGAGCAGCAGACATACTTGGGATTGGTTTGTCTGACATGATACAGCGCTTCTCGCGAGTCCGTGAAATTGGCAGAAAGTTGCGCTGGGATTTGTAGCGAGAAAATGAAGATAAGAAAGTAAGTACCTGTGATTGCATGCTGGCACAAGTGCATACGCATTCCTCTTGTCTAACCGTTGAGTTGCTTATATGATGCGAATTAATAGGGGTTTATCTATACATCCAGGTGCCTAATTCCTTTTGATATACTTGATAAATGCTACCCTCTCGTAGTGCACTGCCTACTGGCAGGTCCATGGTATATAACGCCTCCTCTCATTCCTACCTTCCATTTTCCTCTTTATGTCCACATACGAGTGGATCTTTAAATCATATATTCCTTTTGATATACCATTATTTTTGGTGGATTCTGCTTATGACGAGGTGGGCCCCGTATATATACACTCCTCAGTTTCGACTAATATTTACTGAGCAGGAGCGTAATTACCTGAGAAAACTATCATGTTTACCCAAACAAAATGCAACTATTTGATTATTATTATTCTTTATACTTTGGACTGATTTTCTGGATTTTGGAATTTGCACCGTTTTTGGACTTTCTTTTTGCTCGCCGGCTTGATCTTGTCTCAATAGTGCTCAATGTTGTCATTGATGACTGTAGCACTCTAATTGTTGCTGTTGTTGTTTATATCTCTATGATTTCTATTTAGCAATGTTACGTTAATTTGGTATCCCTCTTAAGGGATACCAAATTAATTGCCTAATGACTGGGTTAAGGTACACACTCCTAATTCTGCTTTCTCGCTCTAGAAAATCACTCAATCGATTAGCGAGTTAGTCCCTTCACAGAAGGCTATGCCTTACGCACACCGTAATGTAAGTTTATCTTGGTAATAGTAGGGGCCTAATGCATATATATATATAATATTATATATATATATATATACATGTATATATATATATATATATATATATATATATATATATATATATATATATATATATATATATATATATATATATATATAGCATCTGAGGTTCCGCAAATTAGGTATGGCAATTGGAAGGCATCTTGGTAGCTGCAGAATAGATCAGCCGTGTGCTGTTATTCTGGTCTGAGAAACTGTTTTAAAATTATTTAATACTTATTTGGATTATCTCAAATCTTTGCAAGGTCCAATACGGTAAAATAACAGCTATATAAAATACAAAATAAAATATACATTTGAAATATCAACAGATTGTTTTTCACTGATAGGCTAGATATATAATTTGTAGCCACATTACGAATTCTAGATGAATTTCAAATGAAATAACCTACTAGTGCTCTGTATCTGGCATCTTGTCAATGACCTTGTATTTAGAATGATGAGCTATTAACCTGACGTTGTTCTTTTCTTAGACTGTTGTATTCTGTCTGTATTGCATTGCAGGGCCATGGATAGCACAACATATCTCTTCTTGATATACTGATAGACGCGGATAAAGAAGTATGTCTAGATGCCTATTCCAGATGCCAACGCTGCTGCCACAACTGTGATTTTTCTTGCTTAGAGAAAATTTGTTTACAAATTACAACGCGAGAAAAAGATTTAAATTTTAAAATTATTTTAAAAGAATTTAGTCAGCAGATGCGAGAGTCTAATAAAATAACCTTTTCGTCTCGGAATTAAACTTTAATTCTAATATATTTGATATAGGCAGATAATTTAAGCGGTTAGTGAATAATATAAAAATACGCACAGTACATAAAATCGGAGAGTTTCTCCCTACTATTAGATTATTCAAGAACTCTCTTGTGATTATATTTGGAAACTACAAAGAACTTGAATCAAGCTCAAAGTTAAGTTAACTAATTTTTAACCCGACAAAACAATTGCGGATCATTGAGAAAACATAACACTAGAACTTTCTAGATTTAGTCGAAATAGTTAAAAAGTAATTTATTGATTTCAAGATTTAAAGGCGATTTAGTAAATAAGATTTCACCATCGTCGACTGAAGATCAGAAGTCAGGGAAACAGCAATAGTGTGTAGGAGAGTTCAGCGTGAAGAAAGCGAAAGAACGATATATTTTGCGTGATATGAAACCAAAGTTATTTAACGGATTGAATGCAGACCGGTTTTACGTATCTGGGGCCAGAACGCTGGTGGGCATTTGATTGGTCCCTCGGTACCCTAGAGTCTATAAGACATGCGACCCCTATCTCACGGAATATCTCAAATTATCCGCCTACTACTGATGCAGCGGCTTGTGCGGCTGTTCCTGCTGCTTCTGTTGCTATGGGCGACCGTTATCAGCTGTGCAAAAAGTGTAAATAAAGATGGCTGGTCGTCCAATGTAGGCCGTCAACTAGATCTTGGTAAGTCACTAAATTGCACTAGATTTATCTGCATTTGACTAGATTTATCTGCATTTGACTGGATTTATTTACATTTGACTGGATTTATCTACATCTGACTCGATTTATCTGCATTTTACAAGATTTATCTACAAACTTTTACTAGAATTGTAGATATGTAGATATTTTTCAAGCATTTTATAACATTTTAGTAGATTTTGCGACTTCCAAGCTCGGTAGCTTCTGTCGTTAGTCTCACTGATCGAATGACATGTTTTATCAGATTTTAGCCAACTCGTTCTCCGGTGAATATAACTTCGTAAATCAAGTGTGAATTAAAGAGAAAACTATACAACTGTATAATTGTCCACTTATCAGAGTTAGAAAAAATATTTCTGAAAGTTTATCTAAAAGATATACTTTCGAGCTTGATTTCAAACTGATGACCGATTTCTTATCAGTTAAGCTTGCGTTCAACTTGGCCATCCCACCGCAACCACAAAATATTCTGCTATTGTTGCTTGTGCTAAGCTCTACGTAGTCTAGAGTGAAGCTGTTTGAAATGAATAATCTAATATTTGAATGTTGCAACAACAAACTTTTATGTAAAACGTGCAATTTACAAATTATTTGAGTAACATCATTGAGTGACATTATTACTCAACTTTCATTCAAACTTCTTCCGCTTCTCTCTTCTTTCTAATTTGTTGAGTAATAAAATCAGCTACATCAATCGATGTGATACATCCAAATAGTGATTTTACTGTCTAAATTGTTGAATACAAGCTTTTGTAGATTAATAATATGGAATGAATCTATGCAGAAAGTCAGTGAATCAAGACTTGCTGAGGATAACTATTAACCAACCTGTTGGTGCACTAAAATTATCCCAGTTGAAACTGTCAATAGTAGCATTGTCAGAGATGATTTAGTGACTAAAATGTTATGAAAAATATTCCTTTTTAAACTTGACTAAATACTTGTCCACATTATATCCAACATTTTGTATTGATAAATATGGCTAAGTCTAACATTTCCTGCTCAAATAGCATGTCAGTAACGGGGAGAACACCACATTTGAACCCTGAACCAAATATTCTAATAGTCATTCATATTCAAGTTTCATTTGATTCATTTGTTTTAAGCGTCTTTGTTTTCCCGTATTCAAAATCCTATTGTTAGAAAAGTAGAGTACACAAGTTTTAATTAAGTAAAAACCCAGTAGTATAGGCCTACTGAAGATATTCGCTATATTGAAGATATTAAGGAAGGCTCATTTAACAATTGTCTTAAATTTTATGATTTAGTTTAATATTTTAATGTTAAGCCGTTGTAAAGAATTCGTTATGCAGTTCAGTAGAGTATTCATTATTAATTCATTACTCATAATTCATTCACCGACTGAAATTTTAACCTGAATTATAACTCAATATAATTCATCAAACTAACAGGAATATAGATCATCGATTAACAAGAACATAATACGGCGTGGCTCTTCTAACGAAAGCCCTCTTTTGCTTTTCCTATATTTTATACGGATGTGTTATAAAATCAGAAACATCTATTGTTTTGGTCTTGTTTCAATTTCGCTTCCTTTGCATTCTCTCCTAATAAATATTGCAGGTCACAGTCTCTAGGTTAGCTGCAGAACCTTAGAACCGTCTTGAAGAGAAGCCATTCGAACTTCTGACCTTGACGTTAAACCCACATCATCCGTCAGTGAACCATGCACCCCTATATACATACGTAGTATATAGGAGCGTATGGCTGAACACATCGAACATAACACAATAATAGGCGGGACGAAGACTAGCAGAATTGCCTATCATCTACACTCTGATGCTTGTAAATTTGTGTTTTGTACAAAAAATCTTATCTATTTTATCCTGCTATCTTGTTATCGTGTTGTCTCGCTATTACAACACAGAAGTATCGAATAAAAACTTATTGGACCAAGGTCAGAGGTACCTCATATCTGAGTGACTCAACTCTGCGAGGCCGGGCTCAACAATGACTTGTTGACGTTAGCTTGAGCGGCACACTGAGCGGAAGCGACGCAGCAGGGAGCCTGAAAGCATCGAGCCGTTAGGCGGGTCCTGAATGCTGAATGAAACCGCAGTGTGCTGAATTAAAATGGTTGTAAACAGGATAGCATAGTTAATGAGAAGATTATAAAACAATGAGCTAATAAAACTTAAATTTAAATTTAAGTCTAGCACTGGATAAAGTAGCGTAGAGCGCGCATATGAAACAGTCAAATTTATAGGCGAGCTGCATTATTGTTTACTTGTAAAAATAATTTTAAAAATTATTTTCTTGTAGCCGAACATCTTGCAATAAATATGGCTGCTAATACAGCTTAGCTTTTGCCTTTCGCAATTATTGTCAGTTTACTCACTCGAAAGCGATGTCAGTTACGGGCGAGAAGACGATTTGAACCCCGCACATACTGATCCGCGGTCGAATAACTTACCGACATCGCCACGGGCTCCAGCCGGTGATATACAAAAACGTAGGAATACATTTTCAGCAATGCACTTAGCGGTTCACTGTGCTGTTTGATTTTTCACTTTGCACATTTGCCGTGACTGAGCGGAGCCGTATAATAATATATATAACATTTTGTTTTTTAATATGTTGTTTGATAAATTATGTTAGCTTCATGACAAAATTATTTTCATAGCTTTTTCTAATAAATAACTGATTTATACAATGGAGACAGAGAGAGAAGAAAGGTAGAGAGAGAGACATAGAGAGCGAGTGGGTGAGAGAAAAATATTGAAAAGAGAACGAGAGGAGTAGGAGATAGAGAAAGCCTAAAAAAGAGAAAATGGATAGATCGATAGATAAAGTTAAAGAGAGGTAGAGAGATATAGACCATCCTAGTGTGAAAATGTTGACAGTGGGACGGATGAGACAGCACTGTAGAGCTAATAGAACGTTGATGGTGGTTTATTGACGAGGATAATGACAACTTTTACAAGTTATTAAATTACTCAATTGATGTTTTGCTTTCATGTCATTCTCTCCTTCCCCTTCATGCCATGGTTCCCTCTCTTCCACATCCTTGATGTGTCATCCTCTGCTGAAATTATTCTTCCATCATCGCTGTCTGGCAAACTACACAGGTCAACAGAATATTTAACGGCAATTGTTCGCTACGGTTAGAGGTCAAGGACACAAAAAACTTTCCATCGGAATGTTCATTACGTGTTAATAAGCAGTCCAGTTTAATGATCGTTGTACCTTTTAGTCATAGCTAGTCATTACATCTCTTCTATGGTGATAATTTAGTGAAAATTGTCAACGTATAACTGAGCCATAGTTTCAAAAGCTGCATTCGAGTAAAGCGCCTAATATCGACCTATTGATCGAGGTTGTAGTGGACTGTTGTGTATTGGCAATTGGATGAGTTTGGCTGGAGCCAGAGGCGAAGTCGGTAAGATACTCGACCGCGGATCAGTATGTGCGTGGTTCAAATCCTGGGCTCGCCCGTCACTGTCATCGCTTTCGAGTGAGCAAATTGACGTTAACCGTAGCTTTAGCAGCTTTACTTTTATTCTTATGTAATGGACCTACCGTTTATCAATGCACTGAGAGCCAGATAGAGAATGATCATTAATGCGGTGACAAGTGCAATACTGATTCATCTACGTAATCTGTAGAATGCAAACTTTAGAAAAAATATTGAAATTCTCAGCTGCTAATTACAATACAACAGAGTATGTTAAAGTATTAGTAACTAGAGTTACTTAGTCGAGTTTTAATCAATCCATCATAAAAGCGTATATTCAAATTCTATTAAAATTAACACACGGAAATACAGCACCGGATGTGAACAAACCACCACTCCAGCGAATCTTATAAATCTGACGAGTTTACTATCGGCTGGACACGCAGAAGTTAATCCATCAGTTTCCACGAAGCTTCCATTAGGACGTTTTGCTTTCTCTTATCTTCGATTGGTCGATAGGATCTTGTCTTGGACAGGAAATGAATGTTCTGATTAGGACAAGAATAGCATCCGCTGCATCCAGTAGTACGATATATGAATGACCACCGCTTCAACCTGAAGGATTTATTTAAAGAAATGAATTAGAAAATTTCTATAGAAAATATCCTAATCACTGTTGTATCTCTAACAAAACTACCAATGCTACATTGTATTTCTTTACAACTAAAAAAAAGTACAATTACTCATGTAAACGTACATGGATAGAGAAAAGTGAAAACAATAGACAAATGGAGAAGTTATAAGCCACAGGCCTAGATGTAGTCTCTACACGAGAGATTATTTTTTGTACGAGCATGTCTTACAGTGTTTAGGCATGTTCTCTTCAGACGCTCGCTCAGTTGTATTAAGAGTTGTACTTACTGGTACACGGCTTTTCTTAATTTTACGGCTTGTCTAAGTGCAACTGATAACGCATGAGAAGCATTGTATAGGAATTTAGCATTGGGCTCCGAGAGACTAAGGCTCGGTTACGGCCCATGCTTCTTTATCTGCTGTAAATAATGAGTTGTTTAAAGAAGAGCAAAAAATCTACGTCAGTCGATAGGCGGTCATACCCCATCCATTCCATCGCCTTTTTG